>PVJC01021912.1:0-27812 GCA_004026665.1 Murina feae | reverse complement strand
ATAATAAAACTTCTCATAGTTGTTATAAAGAATAAATAACATCTAATATAATAAAAGAGAAACATGCAAATTGACCATTACCACCAGCCAATCAGAGCGGCTGTATGCAAATTAACCCAGCCAAGATGGAGGCTGGCAGGGTGGCTCTGCATTGGGAACCTCCACAGCTGGCATAGCTGTGCCAGGTGTGTCAGCTCAGTGGGAGGGGGGTCTGGCCTGGGGCCTCCTCAGGGCGTCCAGGAGCAGCTGTCCTGGGTCTGCTGCCTAGCTCCGCCCCCGGGAGTCTCCGAGGGGTATCCAGGAGCGCCTGTCCCGGGTCCACTGCCTGGCTCTGCCCTGGGGGCCTCCGCAGGGTATCCAGAAACACCCGTCCAGGGTCCACTACCTTCATCTGCCCCCCAGGGGCCTCCACAGGGCATGTGGGAGCATCTGCTGCACAGTGTGGAGAATCCGAAGCCAGTTCACTGCCCAGCTCCACCCCGGGTGTGTTTGCTCAGCAGCAGGGCCCCACCGAGGGATTCTGCACCATCATCCACCCCTGGCTTTCCACCCAGCTCTGCGCCAGGTGTGTCCCCTCAGCGGTGGAGGCCCACCAGGCGTGTGCAATCGTGGGCCCTCTGGTGGGAAACGTCCAGGCCTGCACTCACCAGCCTTCCCACCCCCCAGTGCACGAACCCTGAAGGGGCTGTGGGCAGCCTGAAAATGGCTCTCAGCCCCTCACCCAGGCTGTCCAGGCATGCCGCAGGTGGACATCTCCCCCGAGGTGTCACAGACTGCAAGAGGGCACAGGCCGGGCTGAAGGACCCCACTCCCCAAGTGCACAAATTTTTGTGCACCGGGCCCCTAGTATATATATAATTTCAGAGAGGAAGGGAGAGGGAGAGAGAGATAGAAACATCGATGAGAGAGAATCATTGATTGGCTGCTTCCTGCACACCCCACACTGGGCTATCAAGCCCGAAACCTAGGCATGTGCCCTTGACCAGAATAGAACCCAGAACCCTTCAGTCTGCAGACTGATGCTCTATCTACTGAGCCAAACCAGCCAGGGCAAACCTATTCTCTCTTTTAAATGGTGTGGCCATTTATCTTGTGAAGAGTCATCATTCTTATGAAGTTGTGGTGGGTTTGTGTACTGGTATGGTGGGTGTGAAGTGGTATAGGCTCACACGGTAGGATCCAGAAAGCAAAAGCAATTGAATAATGTTCTTTAACCTTTGAAATGAGCTAGACTCCACCTATCTCCATTGTTCTCCAGCTCTCTGAATGGCATTGTGAGAAAAGATGGCCTCAGGCTGTGGCAGGAAAATGGATTTTTAGCAGCTCAGGGAGGCTGGGGCCTGGCAGGTCTCTGAGGCTGACTCCCAGTCTCACTCTTGTGAGTCACCTGTGCCTACAAGCCTATCCTCTTGAGGATTCTGATGGAGCAGTTAAGCAGCCTCGGGCACTCCAGATTCCAGATGCCAAAAAGAGGATTGGAAAGGGAAAGTCTAGATATCAGTGGAGTTGGCCCAGGAGGCATTTGGAGTTCCCTGAACAGAACAGGTTGAGGTTGTAATGGGAGTACAAGTCTGGGTTGATAGCAATGATATATGCTGGGGGCAGGGTCATCCTAGAAGAGAGGGCGGAGCTGCGTTAGAACTGAAGTTCTGAATCCAGATAGCAGGAACACTTGGGCAGATTTTGTGAAACTCCTGCCCCCTTCTCTACATATGCCCACAGGGAGTACAGAATAGAGTCTTCAGAGGCAGGTCGATGCCTCAGGCTTCCAAAGGTGATGGAGACAAAGGGCAGGAATGGAAAAGGCAAGGCCCAGCCTTAGCAGAGGGAAAGGGGTCTCCATAAGGCTCTGTAAGCTGGCTTTGTCCTGGAGTTTTAATAACAGAAAATAGAGAAACAGAACTGGGCTAGAGGTCAGGAAGTCTTGGTCCTAATGTCAGTGCTGTCATCTAGTGGCTCTGTGTCCTTGGACAAACCCCTTTGCCTCTCTGAGTCTCAGTTGCTTCTACTGTAAAATTGGTGGTTGCCAAGGTGTCTTCCCAGCTCTGAAAGTGTAGGTCTGTGTTTTTAAGCACAGGTCTGGTTTCTCCACCAGGAGCTAGTTTGGTGCCTTCCTGCATTACAGTCAGAAGACTAGGGCCTGGTGCTGTCCCTTTGCTCATGAAGCATTAGATTCAAGTGACCTGGGGCCAGCTCCTCTGTCTGCCAGCTTCCAGGCCAGAACCACCCTGATCACTCAGGAGAGCTTTCCTTATAGCAGAACACTGCTTCTGTGGGAATAGAATTAATTAAATTAGAAATTTAAAAAGCTAGGATTCCGTGGCCCAATGACTTTGAGAAACACTTAAGGTGTTTTTTTCTTTCTTTCTTTCTTTTAACCCTCCTCAGAGGCTTTAACACACCAATACTTATTTTGAAACTCTTAAGAGATGGAATACACAGTATTTCCAAAATTAATTTGATCGTGGGATCCATTTTTCTGAGGAGCATCTCATCAGATGTGTGTTTCATAGGGCATTTCCCAAAATAAATTTTACTCTACTGGCACCTCACTTTCTTGAAAAACAACAACTCACTTTTTCTAAAGTTCTTGGCCTTCCAGCTGGGGTAGGAGTGTCCACTTCTCCTACTCTGGAGCCCCAGAGGCAGACTTCTTTACTCACCGCCTTCCTGGGCAGCTGCAGGCCGTGTCAGTGATTTTCTACTAGTTGTTATCGAGTCCTTATTGGATTGATACCTGTCATGGTTCCCCATGTCCATCCCCTGTGTCTCTCTGCAGCGGATGCTCACAGAATGCCCTCTTCACCTTGGCAAAGGGGGAGCAAGGGGCCAGGCAGTGGGCCTCTCTGGGCCTGGACCCTTCTCTTGTGACTGGGGCTGAGAGTCACTGTGGCTGGATTGATGGCGATTAGCTGCTATCTCTCTGGCTAGGGGTTGTTTTCAATGAGAGACAGGAAAAAAGCTGCCAGAGCTCTCCACCCTACGAATACATCCTTTTCTAGGCGGGACCAGGAGGGAAGGTGAGCTTGGGGAGGAGGAATTGGCTGTATCTTCTTCGGGCAGGAAAGGCTGAGTTGCACTCATTTGGACTCAGGCAGTTTTTACCCTTTTCCATGCCCCTGCCTTGACACCTCTTTCTCATTCATTCTTTTGGGTTCTTTCCATCTCTTCCTCTTCTCCTCAGGAGACAGGCTCTCCCTCCTCCCCCATCCCAATCTCCTCTTTACATCCCCTCTATGTGCGCTACCCCCCCCCCACCCCCTACCCCCCCAGCCTGACAGCCTGCCCTTTAGGAATGTTAATTAGCATTCTCAATTTAATTAATTCAGTAGCTAATTAATGATTGGGGACTGGGGGTGGGGAGCTGGGGTGCAGGGGAGTTGGGGGCTGGAGGTGGCAGGGAGAAATAGTGGAGACTGCAGAAGGCATCGCAGATGGCTGTGCGGTGGCTGGCACAGTGCCCACCGCCATGGATGCAAACACAGGCACGCACACATACATACACACACACACACACAAAAAGGAAAAAGTGATCGAGGAATAGAATCAAAAGCAGGGAGAGAAGGGCACAGGGGCCCCGGGAACTGGGGGTGGGGAAGACTCTAGATCTATTTGAATCTGCTCCGGAAGTGGAAGAGGAGAAAAAAAAGAAGCCACCACAGGCGCAGAGAGAAGAGCGCTCTCCGATACCCCACCCCACCCCCACCCCACCCCAGCCACCCCTCCTCCCTGGCATGGGATTCATGGGCACCAGCTGAGGACAGGGTCCCCCCACTGCCTGCCACAGACATTGGCACCGAGGACCCAGATGCAGAAGGACAGGACATCCCCAAAGAAAAAGTTGCTTTTAAAAATATATATGTATATATTTTTAAAAATGTTGCACCCGTTTTGGTGTGAGGGCAAAGGCGAATGAAAGAAGGTGACTGAGCCAGGAGCAGAGAGCACAGATGGCTTGGTGGTGGTGTAGTGTGGTGAGTTGTGGGAAGGAGGAGAGGGGGTCTGGTAGAGGCTGGGGGTGTGCCGAATGAGGACCCTGCTTTCCTCTTTCGTTTTGCTGTGGATGAAGGAGAGAGAGAAAGAGAGAGAAAAGGGGTGGGGAGAGAAGCGAGACAGATGGCAGAGTGGAGAGGCGGCAGCCAGTGCCGGCACTGCCCAGCCTGGGCGGACCCACCTACCCCCGCCTGCCAGCTTTCCAAATGCCACCCTTCCCCCATCCTCCCCTCTCCCCATCCCCCCAGCTTGGCACTGATCTCAAAGAGAGAGGGAGGGAGGCTGGGCAAAGAGCATCTGTTCCCTCCATTCTCCCGGCTCCATCGGCTGCCAACCTAGGGCCATCGTCTGCCTCCATCTCCCCTCCGCCCGCCTGCCTGCCCGCCTACCCACCCAATCTCAAATGGGTGTTGGATCAGGTGCTGAATCTGGGTGACTCCTCGGGTATACCAGTCACTATGCATTGCTGTGTGTCTGCCACCGCTGCCTGGCACTCATGGGGCCGTGTGTGTGTGCGTGTGTGTGCGCGCATGTACATGTATGCATAAGTGCGTGCTGTATGTGAGCCTCCTGGGCATGGGTGGGGGTTGACACTGCGGTTGCCAACCTAGTGTCCAACCAGAAGGACAGAGGGATGGAATGGAAGGAGGGGAGAGATGTGGGGCCTGGGAGGGCAGAAGAGGAAACATGAGCTGCTTCATCCTGCCTGCTTATAGGCATTGGCATTACAGCTGCCACCCTTGTGCCCGAGGAGATGGAAGGAGGCGAGTGGGGAGGGGAGCAGCGGCAGAAGTCTTGGTGCTCTGGGAGGAAGGCTGGTACCCGGGAGCCATTGGCATCACATCCATCAGGTTGGTGCCTCGAGCTGGGACAGTGGCAATGGGCCCCAGGAGGTGGAAAGGAGGGGCAGGGATATTGGCTGGTGTTGCTGTTCCTCTACAGCTCAGCTCTGAGAAACGGATGGACTGTGGGGTAGTTAGTCCTCTTCTAGGCTGGGAAAGTAAAGTGGTGGACGGAAGCCAGGGAAGTGCCAAGAAAGCATCTAAGAGCCAGGAGAGGGACTGTGCCACGGCTCCCCAGGGAGAGCCCAGTGGGGTTGGCAGTCTGGCCCTTTGTCAGAGCACTAAGGAGAGGCAGAGGGACTTGGATGTGAGGTGGGTGGATGCTGGCACTGCCCAAGAAGCCTGGCATAAGCTCTGGCAGTGTGAGGAATGGGGGAGGATGGCAGTGCCTCTTGCCAATCTGGTTGAGAGGGTTGTGCCAGAAGTGAGAAGGAAGGAGGCGAGGTGTGTGTGTGCGTGCGCGTGTGCATGCGTGTGTGTGTGTGTGTGTGTGTGTGTGTGTTATTTGGGAGAACAGACTTTTTTCTGCCAGGACCTCCTTCCCAATCCCTCTTAGGCATGGGGAGTGGGGCGACAGAAGGAGACAGGCATGAGGACACAAAGGAGGAAGTGCGCCATTGCCAAGACCCCAAGGAAGAAGGATGGAGAAGCTGGCAGTCCTGCCTGGCCCCCAGCCAGTTCCTGCTGAAGATGGCCAGACCCTCCTGCCTGGTCTGTATGTGTTACTATGTGGGCATGGTGGGGGAGGGAAGGGCTTGCTTGCTGAACTGGTATCTAGAATGGGAAGGACACCTTTCTGTGGATCCCAGTTGGACTCTCCACTCTAACAAGTGAGGTGTCTGATTTTCTCCCCGGGGCCTTTCTCTCCTCCCCCTCCCTCTACTTGACCCCTCTTTCATCAACCTGTCACCACCTGAGTCCTATTGCTTGGCACCCAACCAACTAGATGCTGCCACGCTTGGCAGTGCTGCACTGGCACGTGAACAGTGTCTCAGATCCTGGCACTGCGACAAACCCAAAGCCACCAAACATGCTCATGACCGCCACTTGGTGGCAGTGAAAGGGGGCAGCACTGCCAGGCGTTGGGTGGAGCTCTGCTGGGACTGGCATCAGAGGCTGATGCCCATCGGGCTGCATCAGCACTCTCGAGCCCATCCTAACTCCGCCTTCCTCCAACTAGGCATCCTCACAGCCCCCAAGAAAGGGATTTAGATGGTGCCACCCTCGGTTTAAGTTGCTATTCCAACAGAAGCTGGAGCACAGAGGGACTAGGGCACAGGTGAGAGCCATCCCCATGGCTCCAGGCCAGTGGCTATACATTTTTGGTCAGCGAGGATAGGAGAAAATCCTAGGAGGGTGAAGGGACATCCTGGAGAGAGGCCAGCCAGCTGTTGTCACCGAGATGGTGCCAGAAGAGAGTGGACGGGAAGTAGAAAGGAGAGACCCACAGGCCTTGCTGTTGGGTGTGAGGTGGTTTGTTCCTGCACAGATTTCATTCTGCCCTGTGCCTTGGAATTGGCTGAGCTGTGGTTGAGATGGACCAGTTCTTTCTCCCTTTCTCAAAAGCCCATATTCCATAACAGTCCTAGAAAGACGGAGAGGTGCGCTGGGTCTAGAGGGACATGCAGGCACTTCGGACCTGTCCTTCCAGAAAGGAGATTGTATGTTCGAGGAGATTGTATGTTTAGCAATGTCTCAATGGAATCCCAGTTAGAGTTGGATAAATGTCTGTAGCTTTGAAATCCACCCCTGGAAGGGAGAACATGGATCAATGAACCCTGGTAGAGAGGAAGGCCCCGGGACGGAATCCCCAGCCTCCGGTCCCTCAGACCAGACTTATGCCTCCAGAGGCAGTGCCAGCGGCAGTCCCACAATACTGGACCATGGGCCTTCACCTGGAAGAACTTCTAGCAGCTGGATTTTCCTTGCTTCCTGGGTAACCAGAGACTGTGGGCTGTGACTTGGAAGCTCTTTGAGTAGAATTGGCTCTGGGTGATGTTAGGTGGCTCTGATGAGGGATAGGACCTGCGCAGAGAGAAGTAAAGCCATTGTTCGTGCGGGGCTGAGCTACTTGGAGTTGGGGGTGAGGGGGGGGGGGCAGGGTTCTGCTTTCAGCATCTCTGGAAGTGGAATGAAACTTCAGAAGAAGCAAGGGGGTTTCCATAGCAGAAGGGACACAGTGAAGTGCTCAGCCAAGGGAATGAGTAGATAATGGTTGTAACTTTTCTCCTGCTCAAGAATAGCCGACATAAGCAGAAGACACTGTCAGATTTCCAAAATATTGGAGGTGGGGCTGATGTCGGGACAGCGAAAAGATAATCTCAGGAGATGCTCGGCTCCTGGGTGACAGCCCCTGGTGTAGCAGGGCTGGGCCCTGGGTACTGGAGAGTTGGAGGCAGGTTAAAAATGGGTATGGGGCTGAGTAGTCTAAATTAGTGTTTCTCCAATTTCAGAGAGCACAGAGTCCCTTCAGGAGTTTTGATTCAGTGGGCATGGTCCTGGAATGTGCATTTTAAACAAGCACTTAAGTGACCATGACACGAGGCCAAAATGCCGAGGAACACTATTCAAAGTGATGTCAGTCACCTTGTGGGACAGTTGATCTAGTCTGGAGTTGTCATGCCTTTTGCATCTTTCTTCTTCCCCCCAACTATAATCGTGTCTTTATGTCATCACACATGTAGTATATATGTGCTGTAGGATGAGTGTTTTAAGTGGGGCAGCAGGAGGAAAGGGGTGATTGTGAGGTCAAATCAGGCAGATTTAACCTGTGAGAACTATGGTTCCCATTGACAGTAATTATCACAGAAGACTCCCTTATGGAACTCTTTCAATATGTCCTCTTCCCCTCACCCCGAATTCTGGTGGTTGGCTATTATGTGTTTCTAAAACCTCACCACAGAGGACCACTAGTGGGGAGTTATCAGGAAGCTGCTCCCTGAGATCTGGTCGGCTTGGTGTGGATTCTGTGGCTCGGTACAGGATGGGTCCTGGTTACACTCCTCTCTCAAGGCAGGTCAGGGTCCCAGTCTCGGAAGTAGGCAAGCATAGTGCCGGGCCTAGTCTGCTGCTGACACTCAGTAAGTTGCAGATGATGCTGTCGCTTGAGCACTTACTTGGTGGGCTGTCCAGGAGTGAGCACAGTGCAGATACTTTCAGTGGAGAAGACACGGTGCAGGTTTGGTCTCAGGGAGGGGCAGTAGATGTGGGGCAGTGCTCAGCGCCTGCTGGGTACTTGTTCTGGTGTTTTGGCCATTGTTTGTGTAGGAATGTGTGTATGGTTGGGAAGGATCATGAGTCAATATCAGGTCACCTTTTCCCCTCACCTTCTTTCTGGTCCACTGATAATCATCTGCTTCCCCACTAGCTTCAAGCCAGGCATCCTCTCCAGGGCTGGGGAGCTGCAAGACACACCAGGCTCACTGACAAGGAATATTGCCATTTACCCCTGTTACTTATGTGGAAAGCTTTTTGGGTCGTCTTTATGGAGAATACATACCACATACATGTTCTTCCCATGCAGTTAGTCTCTCCCTGGGAGGTAGGTGTTCCCTGAGGATCACTTCCCATCTTTCTGAAAACTTGATGAGCGTAATCCATGTCTTCTACCCTTGTCCTCTTTCATCTGAATCTTTTCACAATGTATCCAAGCTGTAATGCTATAGACCCTGAGGCTGGGTCTATACCTTTCATTTTTTTTAAATATTTTTTTTTATTGACTTCAGAGAGGAAAGGAGAGGGAGAGTGAGATAGAAACATCAGTGATGGAAAGAGAACATTAATCAGTTGCCTGCTGCACGCCCCTACTGGGGATTGAGCCCGCAATCCAGGCATGTGCCTTTGGCCGGAATCAAACCTAGGAACCTTCAGTGTGCAGGCAGACGCTCTAACTACTGAGCCAAACCAGCTAGGGCTGAGTCTATACCTTTGTTGTGGCAAGAGCTTTCTTGGTATTGGGGGCATTTCTTCCTTACGCAGTCCTGGCTTACAAGTTTCTCACTATTGCTCCCCACTGGTTTGAGCTCCCCACCACAACCCGGAGAGAAATGCTCCCCAGCACCTGGCCCAGTTGACGCCAGTGTTGCATGTAAGTTTCCCCCTGATTTCTACTTCCCTCTCCTCCCTAGTGTCATACTCCAAAGGGATGTAAGGTCCTTGCCCCATGGATTAATGTTCAACATTTGGTTACTTTTCCTGGCACATTACACTTCTTTGTGTATAAGCTTTTCCTACCTACTGTTGTGTGAAGAAAATTAATATGTATTGGGGGGGTGTTTCTACTTAGGGGAGTGTTGGTGATGGGTCTGGGATGTCCCTTGTGCCCTGTACTTGCTACATTTGTGGGTATCCCTGCAGCTTTCTCTACACGGTTCTGCTGCTGTTCCTGAGGGTGTGCTTGCTTGTTTTGAAAAGGTGCAGTTACATACACAGAGCTCTGTACTTCAGGTGTGAATATTACACAGGGGTGACTGAGTGATTGCCTGAATTGAGTGAATGTCTCTTAAAGCAGATCAGGGTGGTGACAATTTGGGGAATCAGTGATCTGGTCTATAAGCCATGAAAGTAGTTAAGCAACAAATACAAGGAAGTAAGGAGGTAGGTGCTATTGTGCCTGGAATAATTGGCTTTTTTCGTTCTTGTGCATGCTTCGTAAGTCCACTCAGGGGATAGAGGGTCGGGGAAGAACAGGTGTCTGTGGTCTTATTGCAGACTCTGCCCCATTTGGCCACTAAAGCTTCAGATTTTCATATTCTTCTGTAGACAGACTTTCATTTTGTTCCCACTTGAGAGTTGGGCACTTTAAGCCATCCCTACCCAGACTGATTTAGAGCAAAGACAGCCAAGATCATGTCCACCCCGTCTTCTGGAACTGACTCTGGCAGTAAGTAGAGTGGACCAGAAATTTGATGTTTTAGGACCCACTATGTCAGAGATCCTATGGCCTACGCCCCAAGCCGTGGAAGACCAATCTTAGGAACCACCAATTCAGGCTCACTTTAGGGCTGTGGCATTATCTACAAAGTAGGTGTTGCTGTGTCAGGCGCTGGAGTTGGGTTTCCTACTGCACAGAAGCAACACGCGTTCACCTTTAGCATTCTGCGTAGGGCTGTGCTCACCCAGGCTTCTGTCCATCAGAATTGCTTACTGCGTATCTCTGGAGTGCGAGTGCTGAGGCCTCTGGTCTGAGAAAGGGATGGGGGGAATGCTTCCAGCCACTGGGAACGTGGCGTAGTGTACCCTCCAGAAGCATGTTGATTGACCCAAGTCAGCAGAGGCAGCCAGGCTCTTGTCCCCAAATCACAGGTTCCTGGTAAGGACAGCTGCTCCTGTCTACAATTGGGAGTGTCCCTGGTATCTCCAGGCCAGGGTATCTGGGTGTAAAAGATGATGTTGGGGAGCCAGAGGAGGAGGGATTTCTGGCTATATTAATTCCAGGTGAACACATTCCTAGTTCTAACTAAAGCCAAGCCACGCTGGCTGCAAATCCCTAAAGTGCACGCAAGCACAACTCTCATCATCCCATGCCAGGTGCTTGCCAAGGTGTTCTTTAAAATGCTTCCTCTTTTCTTCCTACTCTTCAAAAAAAAATTTTGGTTTTCAACTTTTATACTCAAGTCACATTCCCAGAAAGCAAACAGTGAAAAGGTTTCTTTCTTCATACACACGCTACTAAGAAAATAGTTTTATACACAATTTCAACGGGAGAGAGAAAAGGGATAGGGAGGAAGGGAAGGATGCGAGATGTTGAGAGGCGAGAGGTGGCAGCAAGAGCAAGAGCACAGTAGGCTAGTTTCTATCCTCCTGCCTGCATTTATAACTGGCAATTTTGGCATCATCGTAATAACTAATTCCACCCCATCCTGGTTTGTCAGCATTGGAGCTTTTAATTTGAGAAATGAAGGGGACAGGGACTAGAGGCAGCCATTTTCCTTCCTCCTCTCCCCTTCCATCTTTTCTGCATATAAGCCACTGCTTCGGTATTAACATGTCCAGAGTGGAGTGACAGACTGGGAAATCCAAATACAGGGCTGGCTGAGTGTGTGTGCATCTGAAACAGAGAATGGGAGTGGAGGAAGCCGGAAGGGGAGTCTGGAAGCAGGCTCCCTCCAAAGAGGGAGTTCTTAGGGGCAAGGGTAGTGGGAGACACAATCTGTAGGATTGGGAAAGTTTGGGGGGCTTTTCTGTGCTAAAATAAAATGACCTGCTTCTCCACCCTGTTTCACTTTAGTTGGGCTTTGGGGTTGCTGCACTTGCCACCTGATGATTACAGAGACGATGGGGATAGAGTTGGGGAACTGTCCCAGCTCATTCCTCTTGGCGATATCACCCTGTGAGAGATTCGCCTGTGCTTTAGGCGTCTCCTCGCCCACCCATCACCTGCAATC
Organism: Murina feae; assembly: GCA_004026665.1. Classification (NCBI taxonomy): domain Eukaryota; kingdom Metazoa; phylum Chordata; class Mammalia; order Chiroptera; family Vespertilionidae; genus Murina; species Murina feae. The sequence goes on along the minus strand of PVJC01021912.1, from coordinate 16,591 downwards.
ATGCTCCGCCCCTATGGGCTCACCACAGACCCTGACTCCTTTGGGGGCGCTCCCAGCAGGTGCTGCTTCCTGGAGTGGCTGGGCTTGAAGGGAACAGGTGCCAGGGCATACAAGGGGGAGGAGTACAGATGGGGAACACGGGTCCCCAAAGGCAAGGAGGGTTAAGAAGTGACCAAAATGTGAAGGGGCCACAAGGGAGGGGAAAAGGAGTAGGGGTTTAGGAAAGTTGTGAATGAGAAGAGATGGTGATTAGCTACATGAAAAGGAAGCATACCCAGGACTCAGAAATCAACTGCCCATCCACCCCTTTCTTCCCGACACTTCTGGCAGCACCGGCTTTTCTGACCCACATCTGGGGGTGGGGGATGTTACCTCTCCTGACAAATATTCAGTTCAGGGGCAAGGACGTGTCTCCCCATCTCCAGTGCCCCCACCCGACGTGACCAGGGCAAGGCTGCACTACTTTGTCCCCAGGGTCACTGTACCCATGCAAGGACTTAAAGCCATTTGACCTTCCAAAGATGAGGTGCTTTAAAGAAACCCTTAAAATGGGGGGAGGCGACACAAAACAGGAAAAAACCACTTGTTTGATAGGAGAGTTTTCAGGTTTGTTTGTTTTTCTGTATTTTCCAAGTTTGTTACTTTTTAGTTCATTCCTCTCCATCTCTCACTCCTGTGCACATGTGTGCGCTCTCTTTTTTGGTTGTGTGTGTGTTTCAGTTTTTGTTTTGTTTTTTAAAGAACTTTGGATTTGCCGTTGGTGGGCAGCGCCGGTCCCAGAGGCTGGACCCCCACATGGCAGGGCTGGGACAAGGGGCAGGCCCACGGCTGCTGAGAGGATCTCTGTGTTTAAAGCCTTTGAGAATAAGTTACTGCAGTTCTTAGGGTGCAGGGTGGGGGTTGGCAGAGGGATCCCTGGTGGCAGTTTCCTCTAGAGTCCAGGCCACGGGCTCCCCTGCCAGACAAGGAGGTTAGGAGGGATGTGAGGAGAGTGAGCTGGGAGCCCTTCTCCCCGCCAACCTAAAGTTTGGTTAGTTTTGTGGGTTCCCTGCCCATCCCAGGCTCCAACATTGGGAGCCAACTGGGTATTTGGAAAGTTTTTGAGCAGATGGCGCTCTAAACAAGGGGGCAGGAAGGAGAAGGGGGAGCAACAGTTTATTTTCCTTCCCCCTTCTCTGTCTTGGGGTTTCCTTTTTTCATCTTTTTCTTCTTCTTCTTTTTTTTTTTTTTTGGTGTTTTCTCAGCGGAACAGCACGGGAGAACATGTACTCATGTGTGTTTATAGGAGCTGGGATGTGACTGGGAATCAGTGGGGGAAAGTTGTAGGAAGATAGATCACGGACAGATTCTGTGTATGCTGGGCAGAGCAGACATGAGTGAATAATGAGGACAAGATGAGGATGTCTGTGACGTCACAGGGCAAGGAGTGGAGGAGTGTGTGTGGGCAGGGGAGGAGGCAGGACTCTGCTGGGAGTGGGTGTGTGAAGCCCACTGAGGTGGGAATTGAGATTCCCAGGAGGTGGGCGAGCTGAAGGTTGGGGTGAGGGATTTGAGCTCCCACCAAACACCCCTTGGGGTAAGAGAGGGAGCCCTGAGGCCCTCCCTCCCCCAGGTCTTGGTTTATCTTTTATCTGTTTATAAAGCTAGAAGTGTAGAGGTAGTAGTAGTTTTTGGGTTGGAGTCCGTGTGAGGTAATCTTGCTTCCTCTTTGGCAAAAGCCACGGCAGCGGTGGCAGCAGTGGCGGCGTTGGTGACGATGATGGGTGGGCCCCCTGTGGGTGGGGCTGCCTTTCGCCTGTGGGCCGAGGAGCGCAGGTGGGAGGCCAGGGCTTCACGCCCACTCAGCAGCACCTCACATGCCAGGCAGTGGTAAGTGCAGATGGGCACCCGAAGTGGGGGGGGCATGGAACTCCCAGAACCCCGCCCAAAGAAGCAGAAGGATCTCTGATGAGCAGTGGCTAGAGCCTCCCCGTCAAATGCCATCTTGCACTGGCGGCACAGGTAGCGGTGGGTCACGTCCACGGTGGAGATGCCAGGGCTGCCTGTCAGCAGCTCGTCCGCCTCCCCGGTCTCCCCCTCCCCTGGAGCAGGCAGGTCAGGAGGCTTTGGAGGTGCTGTGGCTGTGGGCTCCGGGGGCTGGGGTGGTGGCTGGAGGAGGGCATTGGGGAGTAGTCCGATGAGGGTCTGAGGTATCACGGGGTTCATTGGAAATAGCCCCTTCTTCATGCCATAAAGCTGTTGGAAGTAGGCTCCCTGTAACTGGGGGCCAAAGACAGCCGGTGGTGTGGCCCCTCCTGCAGGGGGCAGTGGGAAGGGCAGGAACTGGCCCCCCAATAGGGCTGGGACAGTGGCCTTCAATGCTTTGAGGTTCTTGAGGGCATCAGTGGAGGAGTTGGTGGGGGCTGCAATTGGTTTTCGCTCACCAGAGACCTTATCCCCAGAGGGCTCAGTAGGCGGGCCTGGGGCAGGGTCAGTGGTGCCTGCTGTGGAGGTGTTGATTTGGTCGGGCACAGATCTCTGAGGTAAGGGGCAGCCTGGGCCAGCAGTCTGGACCATTGGTGTAGCAGGCAGAACCGAAGTGGCGAGGCCAAGAAGGCCCGAGGAGGCTGCAGGGCCTAGGAAGATGAAAGGAATGATGAAGGATTAGTCACCTCTTGGCCCCTCCTTTCTGGCTATAGGCCACCTCCAGCCTCACCAACCCATTCCCACAACTAGCCTCCATGATCCCTTTGCTTCCTTCTTTCCCCCAAGAACCTGAAGCAAAGATCACAGGTGATTGGAGATGGGAAGAGTCAAGAAGGAAAAGGAAGGGCATGTCATTAGAGGGAAATGCTCTCTGAATTCCAACTCCTCCCAACCTTCCACTCACCTGAATTGAAAGGAGCTAAGCTGCCCAATGGGGGCTGGGCCAGAGCTGGGCTGGGCAAGAGGACTGGGGCCAAGCGAGGCAGGGCTGGGGCAGCCCCCAGGGGCACAGAGGCAGGTGTGGTGGCAGGTGGGGCCTTGGGAGCCGGAGATGCCTCAGGTGCTGGGACCAAGTCGTAGCATTTGCTTTCACTCTTCAGCTGGGCTTGGACCGCCTCCTTGAGTTTGGCCAGGTGCTGGCGGGAAAAGAGATGGCCTCGGCAGGAGACATAGAAGTCATACTTGACATCACAGTAGGGGCAGTCAGTGCGCTGGGCTCCCGAGGGGCCCTCGCTGCTGCCCCCAGCCCCGCCAGCTGCTGCCCCCTGCAGTTTGGCTTTCTTCTCCTTGGCACGAGCATTCTGGAACCACACCTGGATGACTCTCTTGGGCAGCCCTATCTCCTCCCCCAGCACCTCACACTCCTGCATGGTGGGGGTGCGGTAGGCTTCATAACAGGCTTTCATGATCTTCAGTTGCAGGCTGCTCATCTGGGTCCTATAGCGCCGCTGCCCCATTCCATCTGGAACCCCGGCCCCACCCGGTCCCCCACTGGTCCCTCCAGCCCCAGGGGATTCTGGTTCGGCCAGGCTGGAAGCAGACGAATCACTTAGATCACCTGCAGATGGACTGCAAGCCTCACTCTCTGGAGAAGCTTTTGTGGGTTCCTCTGGGCCCTCGTCCTCACTGGGGGGAAGGGGAGGAGGGAGAGGTAGAGGTGGCTCTGGTGTTGGGATGGTGGCCTCTTTCCCAGGAGATAGGAAAGGCAGGGGCCCTGCAGTAGGGGTGACCGTGGGGTAGGGAAAAGCAGGTGCTTCTCTCTTGGGGGCCTCCCTCCCAGTCCCATCATCCACCTTGCCCAACAAGAGGTTGAACTTGGGGAAGGGTGCAGGGGTGGGTGTGACAGGGGGCTTGACCGGATTGGGCACTCCCCCAGAGGTGCCTCGAAACTGGCCTTTCCTCTCTCGGGCCCTGGTATTCTGGAACCAGACCTGTACCACCCGCTTTTTGAGCCCCACCTCCTCAGAGATGCAGTCCAGCATCTTGCGTGTTGGGTTGGAGTCCTGCATGTACCAACGGTACAGGATCTCCAGCTGCTCAGGCAGGATGGTGGTGCGCAGGCGCTTGTCCCTGGGGGGCTCACCTTCCCCTCCACCCCCTGCTTCACTGCCTGTGGGAGACAGGCTACCGTCCTCGTGCTTCCGTTTGAGGGGTGGCCCTGGCACTGGTGGAGTGCCTGCCACTAGGGGATTTCGCTCCCCAAACACCAGCAAGGGTAGATCTAGGAGGTGGGAGGCAGCACCGGGCTGCACAGATGGCAGGAAATGTAGTCGGCGGTGACTGGTCAGGAGGTCCTGGCTGGAGAAAGACATGGCACACTGGTCACAGGTGTGGGCTGGGGCGGGTGAGGGAGAAGCCCTCCCTTCAGGCTCTCTGCCTTCTGGCTTTGTTGCTTCTGCTTGGCTCAGCTCTTCCCTGTCTGGAGGTTCTGGTGATGGGCCCTTGGGACCTTTTGGGGGTTCAGGGCTCTGTTCCTCCTCTGCATCTTCCTCCTCTATTTCCTCCTCCTCTTCCCCTCTCTCTGCCTCTTCCTCTTCCAGGGGCTGGTCATCATAGCATTTCTTAAGGTGTCGCACCAACTCAAAAACACAGGAGAAGGCAGTGTGGCAACGCCTGCAGCCAGAGACTCCCCCGGTGCCTCCTGCGATTGGTGCAGGCCCGCCATCGCTGGCATTTTTGCGTGCTTTCTGGCGGGCATTCTGGAACCACACAACCACCACACGGCTAGCCAGGCCCAAGAGACTTGCAAGCTGCTCCACCTCTCCATCCTTGGGGTAGGCACTGGTCTCAAAGAAAGACTGCAGGGCTTGGGTCTGGAACTCTGTGAACTTGGTTCTGGAGAATCGGCGGCCTGCAGGCAGCAGCGGAGGAAGGTTCCCTCTGGTGTTGTCTTCCTCCTCGGGGGGCCAGTGTCCTATACGGGTTCGTTCCTCCGAGGGATGGGCCACCTCTGTCTCAGGCTCTGGCACCAGGAAGGGTAGACCCAGTTGGGGAGCAGGTGAACCCAGAGACCCATCAGGAGGTTTGGGGGGCTCTGCAGGGGGCGGGTAGAGGCTATCATAGCTCTTTCGAAACTGAGCAGCATAGCGGCTCAGGGCCTCGAAGGGCAGAAAGCGGCGGTGGACATGCTCCTCGTGTGTCTTGAGGATGAGCATATTAGAGAAGAGTTTCCCACAGGCCCTGCAGGCCAGCTTATCCCCACCCCCCAGGGCCTCTGGTGGGGGAGGGATGGGAGGAGGGGGCACAGCCTGCTTCCCTTCGTTGTATTGAATCACCAGCTCAAAACCAAAGTTTTCTAGAAGGGCTTTGGCTGCAGTGTGGGCTGCCTCGTTGGGTGTTGGTTCGGGGGGTGAGGCTGTCCCTGCCTCCGTTCCCTCTTCAGCTATGGGGGGTCGCTCCCATTCCCGCTCAGCCAGCTCAGCTTTTGGGGCTGGGGGTTGGGGCGGAGCGATGGCAGCTGGCAGGGACAGCAGGGGTGCAGGCCCAGCCAACGCCAGCTTGGGCCCCACCTTGAGGTCATGGAGGTAGAAGGGCAGGAGCAACTGTTGCTGCTGGAGCTTAAGTAGTGATTCGGGCACCAAAGGGAAGGGGGGCAAGACCGGCGGGGTGAAGAGAGGGGCTGGGAATCGGTGCAGGTCCAAGGGAGGGGGAGGAGGGGACAGGAAGGGCAACCCAGATATGAAGCCGCTGGGGTCGGGGCCCTTCTTCTCAGTGCCCGCCTCCCCCTCAGTCTCGCCTTCTTTGGGCTCTTCTTGGCCACGCTCTGGCCCCTCAGCCTTGGCATCAGTCTTGGCCCCCCGTGAGCGAGTCTGGTGCAGAACTGAGCGCATGTGGATCTCCAGGGTGGAGCTCTGGTTGTAGGAGACTCGGCAGACTGTGCACTTAAAGGGCTTGTCTGTGGCTGCAGTGGTGGCAGGCGCTGAGCCAGCCTCTCCCCGGGCAGGGCCAGAGGGGTCAATGGCAGCTTTCTTCATCTTGTGCAGGTGGGAGACAGAGTTATAATGGACCAGGAGGATATTCTTCTGGGTGAAGGACTCTTTACACACAGTGCACTTATAGGGCCGGGCAGGGTCAAGGAACTTGTCCAGTGCAAAGTTGGTGGTCTTCCGATAGGTCAGCGCGGGGCGCGGGTCCGCTGGAGCTGGTTCTGCAGGGCGGGGCTCCCCAGCGGTCCCCTCTTCCTCCTCAGCCATGGGGGTCAGGGCAGCCATTTCTTCAGCCTGGGCATCAGGTCGAGGGGCTGGAGAGGGGGCTGGAGAGGGGGCTTGGTCAGGGCTTCCTGTGGGCTTGTCTGGGGCCTCGGCTGAGGGCAGGGCAGGCTCAGGAGGAGGACCGGGACTGGCTTCTGGAGGCGGGAGAGGGCCTTCTAGGGGAGAGAAGGGGTTGCAATGAGAAGGGAACCTTAAGTCAGACCCCACCCACTCACTATCAAGGGCAACTGATCCCGCCTCAGTTCCTTCAGAACGTCTTGATCTATGTGGCCCAGGTCCCCTTTCCTGCCACCTTGGGAGGTTTGCCACCCTCTTCTTTACCTGCTGCTTGGTCTCTGCTGGGTGCAGGCTCTGGCCCGGAAGCCAGGGGCACTGGGCCATCCCCCAGAGGGCTGAGAGAGGGCCCGGGCAGCACTTTGGTCACAAAGGTCATCTCTACAGTTGTGGCCTGGAATGGAAGAAATCCCAGTGACTTCCTTCCCACCCTCCGGCTACTGCTATGCCTTTGCCCAGCCCCTCTGCACGGCTCCAGTCCTGTCTCTGGACAGACCCCCCGCCTCACGCCTGCTTTTCCCACAGAGGAGAGGGCCTGGCAGGCCGGGCCTGCTCTTGAACAGGTCTTCTCAGGACCTCACATGAGTGAAGGAAATGCTTAGCCTCCGCTCGGGTGAGTAAGGCAGCAGATAATCTCCACTCGGTGCCCTCCAACTCTAAAATCCACTTTCAAATCTGTGAAATGCTGTTTCCTTCACCAACACCCACACTTGCCTGGCATCCCTGCTTCTGCCTCCCTCTGACCCCTCTTGCCCAGCCTGACAGGGATCCCTGGAAGGGGCCTCATCCAGCCTGTACTCACCACAAGCAGCAGCTTCTCAACACACTCAGGCACCACGTTGTGAAGGTGGCTAAGGTGGAAGTGCAGGGCAGGTCGGCCCACCAGCTGCTCCTGGCACAGCGGGCACCTGTACTTAGGCTGCACTGCATGCTGGGAGAGTGCATGAGCCCTCACCTGCTCGGACTCCGGGCTCAGGAAGCTGCAGTATGGACAGCAGTACACCTGGGGGCACACGGGCGGAGGGCGTGTCAGGGACAGGTGAGACCTGCCATCACGCAGCCTTTACGCTCCTGCATACAGCACAATCTCCACTCCCACTAAGGAAGTGAGCCCAAGGGGAAGGCATCACTGTGGACCCAGCCACAGTCCTGAAAGCTGGCTCCTCCCTGGTTTCCCACAGATGGAGCAAAGGCCTAAGCTAGGCCCCACCTTGCCTTCTTTGGCCCTCATGCTCCATCCTGGTCTCTGTCTTTCCTTGGTTTGGCTTTCCCTGTCTCTGCTGCCCTCCCTGGGATTTAGTTTTCTTAACCACCCTCACACTGCTTGTATCTTCTCCCTGAAATGGTTCCCTTTCCCTCTGGCACTTCCTGGGTCAGTCTCCTTGTCCTGACCCACTGTGCCTCCCCAAGGTCCCTGAACTAAGTGTCTTCCTACCTGTCTGCTCGGAAGTCAGCTCATTCTCCCTCAGAGGCTCAGCAGTTCCCACTTTCTTTTCCTTCTTTTATTTCTCTTCCCTTCTTAATGCAAACAATAACCATAGCTCCCTCCATGGCTCAGGAAATTCTGGCTTGACTCTGTTAGTGCATTCTTGGCCACACCTCTGGAGGATGGGACCGGGGAGCCTGGGTGCCCCTCTGTTTCCCCTTGAGTCATCTGTGTGCCTGATCTCCAGCCTGCATTTGTCTCCCTGGCGCACTCCCTCCCCTGCCCCCTGTGCCATCAGTCTAGGCCTGCACCTAGGCCTAAGAGCAGACATCTGGAGTGGGTCTGTTGAGGGAGAAGGGGTTAGGAGGAGGGGAAGCTGAGGACATAAGCCATTACTGCAACAGTTTGAAGGAAGGCAGTCATGATAAATACTGCATATTGTAGTTCCAGTTTGGAGAGCTGCGAGGCACTCAAAATCAATACTTTCAGGCTCACAGAGCTAGATTACTGGGGCCTGCTTAGGTCAGGCAGAGGCCTGGGTCCAGAGACTGAGAGATTTGCAGAGCTTGCTGTCTGAATGAATCATCTGGGCTGGTGCCTCTAACCTCAGGGGAGGGGGTGCCAGGACACTTCCCTCCAGGCTCAGGGCTTCCCGTTGGAGATGAACGGGAAGTTGCCTTTCCGTTCATAACAGAAATAAAGAGCCAGGCGGCAGCTAGTTTTTTGTTTTTGCCTTGCTTCCTTCACTTCTTCCCTCCCCTCCTCCCTCCACCTACCTCCAATCTTTCCTGCCCTCAATACAGTACTCCCTTCACCCTTCCCTCAAATTCCTGCCATCTTTCCTGTCATCGCCTCTGTGCTCCACCCCTGGGGGCCAGCTCTGCCCCCTGTTAGTCCAGAACAGCCATAACTGGGCCCAAGTGGGATTTCTTAAATCATGTCTTTTGAGTTAAATAAGTCACAAGCACGACAAAATTAGGTGTACCCTTGGTCTGAAATCTCTGTAAAGCTCTGCTGATTAGAATTTCAGCTTTCAGAACATGAGTAGATCTCAGTAAAACTAGACCCCCCCTTAGCTCTTCCCAGTTACCCCAGTTCTGACCGTGGTCTGGTTGGCACTGTCTCCAGGAGGGCCAGTCTTATTCTCTGCCTCTTCAGAAACTGAAGATGAAAGGAGAGGAGATTAAGAGACTCCCCAGACTTCCCTCTTCCCTTCACAGACCCTCTCCTCTTAAGATGACCTGATTTGTAGCACAGAGCTTCCAGGATAGGGGGCTGGGCTCTGGGGAAAGGTAGAAAGGGCAGAAACATACAGAGCTATACTGAGTACAGCAAGGGGAGGCTGGCTGAGCAGGGCTGAGCCCAGGTTAGTGGGACGGCCAGGTTTGGGTCCTCGAAGAGAACAGAAGCACCCAGCCTTCTATGGCTCTGCCTCCCTCCCCTCTGATGTGTCCTTTCTTTTGATCGCTTTGGCTCCTTTATCCCAGGCCTTGCAGGGTGTGTGGATACTGCAAAGTCCCATGAGCATCTCCGAAGGTATTAGGATTAGGGATGGGGAGGGCAAGGGAAATTAACCAATGAGCAACTCACCTAATTGTTCTGTCTTATTCTGGGCATCTTTCTCAGCGGTGGGTGGCTCAGCTAAGGGGGCAACAGGAGCCTTCCCTGTGTAGAGGGGAGAGTCAGCTTATAAGGTTGAAGGGAAGAAAGAGAAGAAAGGGAAGAAAGAGAGCAAAGAGAGCAAGACAAGAAGCCAGGCAATGAGGGAGAAAATGGAGGCCAAAAAAAAATACAGAGGAGGTGAGCCTAAGAAATCATCCTTGGGAGTCCAGCCCCTGTCACTTGAAGATAAGCAAAGAAGTCCAGGAACAGGACCGAACTCAGCTTCTTGTCATGACTGATCCTGGAAGCAGGAGCCCAGAAATGTAGAGGGAGGGGTGCCGAAGAAGGAAGGTGAGGTTGCATGGAAGCAGCTGCAGTGAGCTGGAGGCGGCAGTCTAACTGGGAGAGGAGATTACCACTCAAGTAAGAATTGACAGATGTGTAGGAATTTATTTTCGGTGGCGGCCTAATTAAAGTGTTAAAGTTCCTTAACTCCATTCAGCCTTGCGCCAGGATCGTTAGCTATTGATCGGGGCCCCTCCAGCACTTAACTCCAGCCAGCATATTGGCAATTCAATTAGCACAGTCAATGCTGCCTGTTCCTGGTTCCTGCTGCCTGAGCCCCACCCTCGCCCACCACTGGCCTCTGTGAATCGCGGACAGATGCTGTGCTGACCTCTGACAGCCCCTTCCAGGCCCTTCTCCTGCACCCTCTGGATCACTGGCACCTGGCGGACCCTCCCCAGTTTCTGCAGTTACACCTGCAAACTGAGCTGCCTCAGAGGACCCTCAGCTCAGCCTTCAGGCTGAAGACCTCCTAGGAGACAGGATAAGGCTGGGGAGCTTGTCAAGGGCTTCCCTCCTAGGTTACCTTCAGGCCATGCCCACAGCTCCCATCAGTTTCCCATATGTCCTGCCCCCTTCTTTTCTTTTTGCCTCTGTCCTTCCTGACCAGCTCCTGCCCACCCCCCCACCCAGCGTAGCTAGGACACTGGTCAGTACTTGGAACCACTGGGTGACTCCTCCTCACCTCCCTTCCTGTTCTTTGCTTTTTAAATCCTCACCCAAGGATATTTTTCCATTGATTTTTAGAGAGGAAAGAGGGAAAGACAGTGAGAAATATCGATGTGTGAGAAACATACCGATTGGTTGCCTCCTGCATGCACCCCGACTAGACCCCGGGGGTGGGGAGGAGCCTACAACCAAGGTACGTTCCCCCTTGACCATAATCGAACCCAGGACCCTTTGGTCCACAGTCTAATGCTCTATCCACTGAGCAAACCAGCTAGGGTTGTTCTCTGTTTTCCACCAAGCAAAGTCCCTACCCTTCTCTGCCTCCTCCCTCCAACAGCCTCTTGTCCCCCCCTTCACTCGGTTCCCCCCGTATCACTCTCTCATCAACCCTCAGCTCCATGCCAGCTGCCCTCTCTGCCCAGCCCTGCCCCTTCAATCCCCTCTGCCTCACCTGGAGTCCGGAGCTGCCCATGGCTGAAGCTAAGGATGCTCTGAAGAGCCGAGAGCCCCTCCTCGGCTGCCGGGCCACTCTGTAGCAGCTGCAGGCGCCGCTGGGCCTGGGCATCGCGGTGGGCGGGTGCTCGCAGGTGCTGCAGGAGGGCCAGGCGGGAGGGCGTCTCCCAGGCACACAGCAGGCAGCGGAACAGTCCCAGCTCTGCCCCTGCCGCTGCCCCCTCCATCTCCAGAAGAAACTAGAAAAATGGAAAAAGGCAGCTCAGGCCCAGAAGGAACAGATACCTTCAGATCTTGGGCCTCCTTTACCTTCCCCAAGGGAGCCTCACCAGCAGCATCTCTGATCCAGCCCTTCCACCCTCTTGAGCTCCCCTATTCCTTCCTAAGGCCATTTGAATATTGCTGCTTTTTCTCCCCAATCTCCTCTTCCTCCTACCCATCCTGGGCTCTCCTGGTGTGTGAATGGAATCTGGTTCTGTTCTCAAACTTCTGGTGATAAGATGGGCTGAACAGAGGCAGAGTCCTCTCTCCAGCCCCAAACACCAGGAAAGCAGAGTAAAATATTGGATTCACTTTGTTCGACTAAGTCCCCATCCTTGGCCTCTTTCTCCGAATCTTTTTTCCTAAACAGTGTATTATCCTGTGCATAGTACATGCCTTTTAAAAAAATTATTTTTAATTTTATTGATTTCAGAGAGGAAAGGAGAGGGGGAGAAGGAGATAGAAATATCAATGATGAGAGAGAATCATTGATTGGTTGCCTCCTACACAACTCACTGGAGATCAAGCCACAACCTGGGCATGTGCCCTGATGGGGAATCGAACCATGACTTCCTGGTTCATAGCTTGATGCTCAACCTCTGAGCCACGCTGACTGGGCCATTCATGCCTTTTTCTCCAGTTCTGCCACCTTAGGCTTTCCCATCTCTTTCCACTTCCCTCTCCCCAAGGCATCTGCTCTGCCCCTCACCTGAGGCCGTCCTACCCCTCACCTTGTAGACCTGGCTGTTTTCCTCGTGGGCTGTCCCCCGGGCATGTAGCTGCATCTTCTCCTTGCTGTTGGACTCAAAGTCACAGATGTTGCAGCGCAGGTGCAGGGGGGGCACAGACCCATAAGGAGTCCCATCTCCCACGGGCATGGGGGAGGGAGTGCCCGTAGCTCCACTGCCCTCCCTCAGGTGGGCTGCCAGCTGGTACTTCTGAGCATGTTTGTCGGTCTTGAGGTGGAGTTGGAAGTTGGCCTTGAGCTGGGTGCCATAGCAGCAGAGCTTGCAGCGGTGGGTGTCACCGGCCACCTCCTTCCATTCGGCCTCCGGGAGACTGCGGCCCATGCTGCAGTGGTAGAGCAGCAGCTCCAGGTTGTCTGTGCTGAAGGCCTGGCACACCAGGCAGCGGAACACCTTCAAAGATGGGCTGTCATCTGGGGGCGGCGAGGTGGGCAGGCCTTCGGACAAGGAGCCCAGGAGCTGACTTTGAGGCAGGTGGGCGTCTGGGGAGAAGCTGCCAGGGGCTAGGGAACAGAGACAGGTTAGTGGCCCAAGGAAGGAATGGAGCAGGGTCAGTGTGGTCTGTGGGAATGGGGGTGGCCGGTAAGTGAGGAGAGTGCTGAGGGCGCTGCTGTTACCTAAGTGGGGGCTGGCCCCGAGGAGAGAGCAGGGAATCGAGTCTGACCCGTGAAGGGGGAGCGAAGGGGAAGAGGAGCAGAGCCAGGAGCTTACCAGATGTGGGGAACTTTCGGGCAGGCGCTCCGAGATGGTGGAAGCCGTTGAGAAGCAGCTGGGTTTCCAGGGGCTTGTCTGGCCTCAGCCCAGGGCCAGGCAAGGGAGCCTGGGGCTGCCCTAAGGCCTGTGGCCCAAAGTACTGGAAGAGTTCAGGCGGAGTGGCAGGGGCACCTGTTGGGGTCGGAGGGCTGGGCCCCACAAGCCCAGGTGGCAGGCCCAGCGGCAGCCCCTGGTGGAGCATGAGGACATTCTGCATGTGCTTCTCCGAGGTCATGTGGATGCGCAGGTTGCGGGAGATGTTGGTCTCATAGCTGCACACCTTGCACTGCCAGGACGATTTGGTCTTGGGTTCCTTGTCCCCAGAGCAGGGTGGAAGCGGTGCCTCCGGGGGGCTTCCCTGCCCGCCAGGCCCGGCCTGGAAGCCCTGCAGGTTGGCCAGGTGCTTGTCAGACTGCATGTGGATGCTGAGGTTGCCCTTGGTGGTGGTGGAGTAGTTGCAGATGTCGCAGCGGTAGGGCTTGTAGCCACAGTTGTAGCTCTCTCCTCGCGCCAGGCGGGGGTGGGCCCCCCCAGCGCTGCAGTAGCTGCAGTGACTGTTGCTCTCAGGGTGCTTCTCCCGCATGTGCACATCCAGGGTCTGCTGGTACTTGTAGTGCCAGTTGCACTTGGGACACTTGAGCGTCTTGCAGGAATTGCGCGAGTGAAGCAGAGACATGTGGCTGGACAGGCTGAGGCCCTGGAAGGCTGCAGGGGCTGGGGTGTAGTCCTCGGCTAGGCGGTAGGGCTGGGGTGGGTCACTGGGGTCTTCAGGGGAGCCTACTGGGACGGGGAGAGTGCCCCCCTCCTTGCAGGTGGGTGAGCTTTGGTTAAGTGGGGGGCAGAGCCCTCCATCCTCTTCTTGCCCCTCAGGGAACCAATCTGGGCCTGCCTCCCCTGCTGCCGTTGGTGATTCTTTGGCTTGGGCTGGGCTGGGACCCCAGGTGGCTGGGGTGGTGGATGGGGAAGGCAGACTGAGGGTTATGACGTCTTCTGTAGGCAGAGCAAGGGCCTGGGTTTCTGCCTCAGGGCAGCCGTCCTCCGTCTGGGCTACATCCGCCTCCAGGCTCCCTGTGCTGCTGTTGTCAAGGGGCATTTCTGAAGGGAGGCAAGCAGGTGGTTTTGGTTCCAGGAAGCTTAGGAGGGCCACGCAGCCCTCATCCCCCTCCTGGAGCACAGCTGGGTTGCCTGGTAGGCCCTGGTGTTGAGCAGAGGTTAGCTTCACCCCATGAGACTGTGTATGACCCATGAAGGCCTGGGACTGGCTGAAACCCAGGCGGCACAGGAGGCAGAGCCAGAACAGTGCCCGGTGGTCTCCCCCCCTGCTCCCAATGGGACCATCTTTGGGATCTCCGGGTGGGTTTGGTGCTAGCTGGTAGCTCCAGAAGGCTCCATCCCTTCCCTCACAGGTGGCCAGAGATGGCGCTGAGGTATCATGGGACAGAATTTGGTCAGAAGAGCTAAAGCCTTGGATTGGGTCGAAGCCATGTTGGATGTGAAGGGCAGTGAGGTGTGTAGGGGGCGGGTGGGGTAGGCTGGGCTCTTCCTTGATGCCCGCCTCACCCCAGGGGAAGCCCTTTGGTAACAGCAGTTCACTGCCACCTGGCAGGGACAGCTTGGCCACTAGGCAGGCCTCACCGCCAGCTGTGAAGAATAAATGGTTGCTTAGGTCCACAGGAGGGAGCCCTCCTCCTCCTTCCTTCTGCTCCTTGTCCTCTTCCACCTCCAAGTCCTTTGGTGGGAAGCCACCACAGCCAGGTTCTTCTTGGGGCTCCCCAATCTCCTTTGGTGGGATGAGGCCACAGCCCGACTCCAGAGGCTGTCCCCCTGGTTCTGAGGGCCTCATGCTGTCAGAGGTGGAGGGGGCAGCAGGGGGATCTTTGGTGACAAGATCAGGGGGGATGCTGGAGGAAGAGGTGTCCAGAGGTGGGGACAGGGCATTGTGTCCAGGGGGTGGGGAGGTGCCAGCAATAGAGGATGAGCTAAGGGAGGCCATGGCAGACGGAGGAGTGCTGGGGGTTCATCTCAGCGTGACAGCCAGTATCCTGCAGGGGAAACACAGAGAGCGGTGTTGTCAGGTAGCCGGGGAGACAGCAGCTGACCCTCCTGCTACTCCAGCTCCACCCTCTTCCCTGAGCAGCAGACTCAGGTACCCATGTGCCACACTGAAACTTCACTTAGTGTGTAACAGGCACTTAAAACTTAACATGTCTAAAATCAGAACTCTATTCCTCCCCGGAATTTATTCCTCCCATCTCAGAATTTGATACAACTATTTATCTGGTTGCTTAAGCTAAAAACCTAAAAATTGCTCTTGCTCCACAATAAGCAATTGACAGCAACCTCTCAAACATGTGTCCCATCCCTCCATTTGTCTTCATCTACACCAGCACATCCTGGCCCCAGCCATCCTCATCTCGCTCCTGAGCTACTGCTATGGATTCCACCACGGCCTTTCCAATCCAATTTCCTCCCAACCAGCATCTCAGAGAGCTCTCATTTAATTCTCAATTATGAAAAATTTCAAACATATATAAAAGTAGACCAAATAAAATAAGGATCATCTTTGTATTCATCGCCCACTGTCAACAGTCACCAACTCATGGCCCTCATGGCCAATCTTGTTTCATTTATATCCTTACTCACTTTTCCCTTTTCCTATATGATTTTAAAGCAAATTTCAGGCATCATAAAGAATCATCTTTTAAAATGTACATCATACTATATTCTGCTTAAAGTCCATTAATGATTTCTTACTGCTTTGTGAATAAAATCCAAACTTCTTTCCCTGATTTGCAAAAGGGTCTATCTGATCTGATACCTGCTTGCCTATCCTCCCACCACTGCCTGGCTGGCCAGCTCTAGCCCACTAGCCTTGTTTCTCAAACACGCCAAGTTCATTCCTACCTTAGAGCCTTGCCTAAGCTGTTTACTCTGCCTGGAATGCTCTCCTGGTGGCTCCTTGTCATTCAAGTCTCTGCTTAATACAGCCTCCCTCCAACAGGCCTTCTCTCTAGAAGTTAAACAACCCTCCTGAGGAGCTAACCTCCCTGAGTCAAGGGCCTCTTGCTAGAGAGGCTACAGTGAAATTTCCATTGGCCTGCAGGCACCGTGCTGCCTGAAGATACCTTCCAGACCCATCTCTGGTCAGTTGAAAGACAACAGCTTTTATCCGATTAGCCTCCTCCTCCTCAAAGAGATAAAAGGTAATAAAAAATAGTAATAATCTTAGTAATAGCTATTAAAGCACATATGCCATGATTGGGCCTAGCACTGTGCTAAATGCTTTAATCATCTCATTTAATCTCATAACCTTATTTTACACATGCATCAGCCAAGAAACAGAGAGACTGAGCGAGCTGTTGATGGTCACTCAGCTCCAAGTGGTAAAACTAGAAAAGGACTGGAGGGCAGAGCTATATCCCAAAGCTGTGGCCTGGGCTCCTCTATCCAGTCAGACTGTCCCTCAGACACAGTACAGGCAAAATGGGCCTCCAAAGGTCTAGAAATCAGGATTCCTGGGCTCCCTCTAGCGGTCTGGAAGTGCCAAGCCCCAGCATGCTGCTCCCAACCATTTTATTGTGATACTTCCCCCCCTCAGAAAAACCTCACCAATTCCCCATGCCTCACCATCCTATGCTTCCCTCCATGTCTCAAGTGCTCTATAGCCTCTCTAGTTCTTCATATCAGCAGGTCTCTAATGATTAAATCTTTAGCTCTCGGGCCAGAGTGCTTCAAGGAAGGGATGAGGTCTATGGCCTTCTCCTTCCTTGGGCCACCTCTAACCGTCACCTCCAGATTCCTGAATTTGGAATGGGTCCCTGGTCTGGCCCCACCACCCTTCAGGCCCAATTCTGTCCCCCTCCTGGGGGGCTAGCCAAGCGTGAAGTCAAAGCTATTAAGGAGTTCCGAATGGGGCTGGACTGCAGGTTAATGGAAATGCAAATAAGCACCTGGGCAAGGGTGGAGGAATAGGGGTGGAGGAATGGGGGTGGAGGTGGGGGGGGGGGTGTGGAGAACCAAAAAGGAAGTAAAGGAATTAGATGGAGGGGAGTCTATCCTCCAGAAATGACCAGAAAGAAGCCCTAATGTTGTGGGTGAAAGGTATT
>PVJC01021911.1:0-27805 GCA_004026665.1 Murina feae | reverse complement strand
CCTAAAGTCATTTTTAAGGTCCACTATTTTTTACTTCTTTTCAGTCAGGTCAAGTTTCTAAACTTTCTAAATCTCCGTTTTCCAGCTAATGAAAAGAAAATAGGATTCTACATAGTCCCCTACCTATCTACTCCAGGACTTCTGTGAGGATCAACCGAGATGAGGCATGGGAACATGCTTCACAGACACTTGGTTAAAATGTAAAATGTTGCCCTAACCGGTTTGGCTCAGTGGATAGAGCATCGGCCTTGGACTGAAGGGTCCCAGGTTCGATTCCGGTCAAGGGCATGCATCTTGGTTGCGGGCACATCCCCAGTAGGGTGTGTGCAGGAGGCAGCTGATCGATGTTTCTCTCTCATCGATGTTTCTAACTCTCTATCCCTCTCCCTTCCTCTCTGTAAAAAATCAATAAAATATATTTTTAAAAAAATGTAAAATGTTTGCACCTGGCTATAAAGCAAATCCTGTTCTTGGGCTGAAGAAACTGCAAGGAGGCTAGTTGCTAGGGAGAGGAAGCTGGGCATTGCTATATGACATCATTACCTGGTGTCCACAGCGACCGTTTCCAGGCTGGGCTGGGGGCCGCATTTTGTGCCATGGGGTCTTGGTAGCATTGGCTGTGATTTAGTGGGGTGTCGCTCTAGGGTGGTGGAGTGGCCTGTGTCCCACTTGGAGGAAGCCAAGTGTTGCTTTGTTGGTGCCAGGTCCACAGTGCTGTTTCTTTGTAAATGGCCAGTGCGCGTCACAGCAGCTCCTGCATTGAGGGTCTGCCCCCTGATGATCAGTGCCTGTCATAACAACTGGTCGGATGGTTGGAGAGACACTTAGCATATTAGCCTTTTATATATATACGAACCAGGAAGTTCGATTCCCAGTGTGGGATCATTGATGTTTCTCTCTCGCTCCCTCTCTAAAATCAATAAAAATATATTTAAATGTATATATATATATATATACTAGAGGCCTGGTGCACGAAATTTGTGCATGGGTGCAGTCCCTAGGCCTTGCCGGTGATCGAAGCATGAGCATCTTGCATGGAAGGGCAGGTCCCAGCTGACCTCTGGGCCCTGAGAAGCACCTGGGCCCCCGGGCCTCTATGCAACTCCCTTCACCTGAGTCCCCACATGGAGATGTGTTGAGCGCAGCCAGACACCGCAGTCTGGGTTGCAGCGTGGGCCTCTGGGCTGCCCAGTGGTGCCACACAGAAGCCTGGCAGGCAGCACCCTCTCTGCCGGCCAGCCTCACAGTCTGGTTCCTGCACAAACCCATAGGGAACCTGACTGGCTCCTGTGGTCCCAGCAGCTGTAGCCCGGCTCACTCAGATGAGGCCGCACGGGTGTGGGGCTGGCTCCTTGCGGCATCCCTGGCGTGCGAGCCCTGGTGTTCCCAGGGGCGGGTAGCAGGGGGAGTGAGAGTCAGCTCGCGGACACCCTGCATTCTCACCGCACCTCCTTCCCTGTTACCCCTGCCCCCAGGTAGCCAGGGAGAGGTCCCAACATGCCACTGAAGCCTGCCAGGTTCCACACTGCCCCCTGGTGGTTAGTGCACATCATAATGAGCAGTTGAACTCCTGGCTGCACCTCCCCCACTCCTGGTTGAGGGAATAATTTGCATATTAGGCTTTTATTATATAGAGTATATATTTTAAAAGCATATAATTGGGCCCTTGTTGGGTAGCTCAGTTGGTTAGAGCATTGTCCTGATACACAAGGGTATGGTTTCAATCTCTAGTCAGGGTACATACAAGAAGCAACCAATGAGCCCTGGATGGTGTTGCTTAGTGGTTGGAGCATCGTCCCATGCACTGAAAGTTGTGGATTCGATTCCTGGTCAGGGCACATGCCCAAGTTACAGTTTCAGTCCCTAGTTGGGGCTCATTCAGGGGATAACCAATTGATGTTTCTCTCTCTCTCTCTTCCTCCACCTCCCTCCCTCCCTTCATCTCTTTCTGAAAACAATAAAAATTACTTTTAGCCCTAGCCGTTTTGGCTCAGTGGATAGCGCATCAGCTTGTCAAGAGCACATGCCAAGGTTTTGGGCTCAGTCCCCACTGGTGGGCGAGGGGTGGGGTGGGGGGAACGAAGCATCTGATCAATTATTCTGTCTCATCGATGTTTCTATCTCTCCCTCTCCTTTCCTCTCTGAAATCAATAAAAATATATGTTAAAAAGTCTCTAAAAAAATTACTTTTAAAAAAGGAAGCAACCAATGAATGCGTCAATAAGTGAAACAACAAACTGATGTTTATCTCCTTTCCTTTCCTCTCTAAAATCAATCAATAAAAATTAAAGAAAAAATATATAATTGAATAGACTTATGACATTATGTATCTTTGAGGTATACAACATGATTATTTGATATATGTATATATTGGGAAATGATTACCACAATAGGCTAGTTAACACTTTTATCACCTCAGTTACTTTTGTGTGTGTGTGGTGAGAAATTTTAAGATCTGTTCAATTTTCTTTTGTTTCTGGACTTTCAGTGTGCACTGCAGCGGTATTTAGTTTAAATTTAATAATTTTGGTTTGTTTTCATTGTATTTCTTTTCTTTTTTTAATATTTTATTTTTTTCAGAGAGGAAGGGAGAGGGAGAAAGAGATAGAAACATCACTGATGAGAGAGAATCACTAATTGGCTGCCTCCTGCATGCCCCACACTGGGGATTAAGCCTACAACCCAGGCATGTGCCCTTGGTCGGAAATGAACCTGGGACCCTTCAGTCCACAGGCCCATGCTGTATCCACTGAGCCAAACTGGCTAGGGCTCTTAATACTGTTTTTTGAGGAGCAAAAGTTTTAAATCTTGGTGAAGGTCAACTTACTGATTTTTTTTTTTAAATGGTTAATGTTTTTGGAGTTGCACCTAAGAGATCTTTGTCTAGCCCAAGGTCACAAAGATCTCCTATTCCGTCCCCCCCCAGAATTCTATAATTTCAGCTCATTTAGCTCTGTGATCCATTTGGAGTTAATATTTTTCATATATCGTTGGAGTAAAGATCTAAGGTCATTTTTTTTTTTGCATATGGATATTCAGTTATTTCAACACTATTTGTTGAAAAGATTTTCCCCCCATCAAATTGCTTTTGTACCTTTGTCAAAAATTAATTGTTCATAAATGTGAGATTTTATTTCTGCACTCCCTTGCCCTGAGGGTCAAAGCAGGTGTTAGGTCACCACCTTCAAGCACTTAAGAGAAGGTTGTGTCCACCAGTGGAAGAGAGCCTGGAGCGCAGTAGGTGCACACATGGAATGTCTGGCCATGGACAGCTCCTGCCACAGCTTTTCCTCCTACTGCTGTTGTTACTGTTAATTATGACTCAGAGCTATACTTGCTGACCTGTCCAGGTGTTTAAGGGAGGTCATGCTGGGACAAATTACCCCAGAGAAGTCAGAAGGAGGGGCAGTCAGCCTTGTGACCCACAGCCTGGGGAGTGGCGGGGCGGGGCGATCGAACCCTTTTGGCATCAGGTGTGTGTGCTTTCAGAGCATTTCACCTCTGTTATCTTCTTGGAGCTTTGCCATGTCCTTGTGATACCAGACTTTTGTTCTCTTTAGTGAAGGAACTAGAAATCAGGCACAGCACCTGGGCCTGGTGCACAATAGGCATTTAATACATGCTCGTGTAAATTTATTACAGAAAGCGTCCCCCATCTCCCTAGTGTGCAAGCAGACTGTGTTGTGTCTGTGCCCACGTAAAAGAGGGGCCCGAGGTGGGTGTGAGGAGACTTGTGGTGTGTGCTTTTGTGCTCAGGTTGAAACATCTGACCACATTCCATGCTGGTGTTGGTTTACCTTTTCCAGGGTAGGGCCTTGCTGACTCTGATTTATTTGATGCCTGAAGGGGAAAACTGAGGCAGGTGTTCTAGATGAGAGAAGATATTTGTGTGACTAAGGGTGTCCTTTGTCACTAGAGGCATTCTGATTCCACGAGCCATCACTATGCAGGAGTGGACTTGTGCTCTGCGACCCAAGTGTTGGTGGCAGTGGGATGGGGGTGAGAAAAGGGGGCTCCACCTGCACACAAGGTTTCACCTCCCCATCCAAAGACCTGTACCATCATTCACCTTCCCCAAATGTCACCTGTGCCATTCACGTAAGAACTAGTTCTGTGCTCCTGCCAACTTGGAGTTTATTGTTGTAAGAGCTGTATAACTGAGCTGTATTTTCCAATCTTCAGTGGTTAAAATTCAGGGGTTAAAATTCACAACAAGAAAACAACAGCAACAAAAAACTTTTAAGTTGGCCATGACGGGGTAAGGGACTTAGAACCTACTTCCCTGAAGAAGAAGCAGAGGATGGCTTGGGTTTAGAAGCCTGCCATGGCACGTGGACCCTGCGGCTCCCTGGGCTGAGATTTGTCAGGTCTTGATGTTTAGGTGTCACCCTCCCTCCCCCGGGGGTTTGAGAGGACCCTGGAGCTCTGCATGTTTGTGTCTGAGGTCCCACTCAGTTTTATGCGTGTGGCAGGGGACCTTTCATCGTTTCTCTGGGAATTGTTGAGAAAGCGTCATTTCTGATGCAGATAACCTGGCTTTATGTTAGCTCCTGCCAGCTTTGCTCTGCCTGGGCTTTGTTGAACTTTCACATCAGCCCTAACACATGTGCAGGCATATGCAGAACCTTTGTTGGCCCTTTGAAATTGTGTTCTCTGAAGGCCTGCAAGCCTGGCAGTTGAAGAAAGCCCGAGTTAGTGTTGGTCTGGCCAGATGACCAAGGGGCCTTTTACCCCATGCCACGCAGGTGGCTGCTGTGCTGCCCAGGACAAAAGGGGCATGTGTGCGCGCTTTCTTCCTCATAGTTGGAGTGGCTTTTGCAGTGTTTACAACTCACCATGTTGAAGTAGTAGTCCCCTGAAGCTCCCTAGATGGCAAACCCTGGCAAACCCCTTTCTGATCTTCAGAAGTGGACGTGAGTTTGGCCTATTTTTAAACTTGATATAAACAGAACTGGCCACTCTCCCTCCACACTTGATGACGAGAGGCCCTGGTACACAGTTCATGGGTGGTAGCTGGTTTCCTCTCATTGCTATGTGGTCTTCCAGTGAATGCTCCTGTGTGTTTATTCATTCACGTGAGGGGTGCTGGGGGAATTCTGGTGTGGTCTCTTATGCAGAATGCTGCCATGGACACTCTTGTGACTGGCTTTGGTGTCCGTGAGTCTCATTTCTTTGGATCTGTGTTTTTTCCCCCAGGTTTGTTAATTGTGGTAAAATACACATAAGTAATTACTATCAACCATTTTGAAGTGCACAGCTCAGTGGCCCTCTGGGCACATCTGCAGCATCAGCAGCTGAGCACCAGAGTTCCGTTGACTCTTTGTTCTCACCAATACGGCTAGTATCATAGTGTGTTTTATTTGTTGCTTTCCTTTTTAATTTCTCATTGTAGTTGTAATTTACTTTTTCCTGATGACTAATGAGGTTGGGCTCCTTTTTATAAATTGACGTTCATCTCTCCCTCTTTTGTTAGGGGCCTGGTGACATCTTTTGCATGTATTTTATATTGGACTAGTGGCCCAGTGCACAAAATTCATGCACATTAAAAGGGGATTAATTAGAGGAAATATTTTAATATTGCTATTTGCCCTTTCTCTATAATAGAAGTGTCAGAGATTAAAGAAAATTAGTAAAACGTATGTGAAAATCTTCCTCCTGTCAGAGTCTGGGATGCACCATGGAACCCAGAGTCAAGTCTTCAACCACCCATGTGCACCTCAAAATCACTTGAGACCCAAACCTGGACGGCCCCCCTTCATTGGGCTAGATCCAGACCCGGCCGGTCCCACCCTGTCAAGCCCTACCAGGTGGGGGGGTGCAGCCTCAGGTCCCCTGGGTGCCAGGGCAGGGGGGCATAGCCTGAGGTCCTCCATCAAGCCCTGCTGGGTGGAGGGAGTGGCCTGTGATCCCCCAGCCTGGCACCGGGGCAAGGGGTACAGCCTGAGGCCCCCTGGCCTGGTGCTGGGGTAGGGGCATGGCCTGAGATCCCCTGGCCCAGCACCAGGGCAGAGGGCACACCTTGAGGGCCCCCGTCAAGTCCCACTGGGTGGTGGGCACAGCCTCAGGTCCTCTGGCCTGGGGCCAGGGCGGGGAGCATGGCCTGAGGTCCCCCGCCCGGTCCAGCACCAGGGAAGAGGGTGCAGTCTGAGTTCCTCTGACCTGGTGCCAGGGCCGGGGAGCAGCCTGAGGTCTCCTGTCAAGCCCCATGCAGGAGGTGGGTGGGTGCACAGCCTCAGATCCCTGCTGATTGCTCAAGGCTCGTTATGGGAACTTAGCCTCAGCTGTGCAAATTGACTGGAGTGATGGTCAATTTGCATATTCCCTCTTTATTATATAGGATAGGATTACCTCTTTCTTTTCTCCCTGAAAGGAGTGCTTTCGCAAGTGCTTTTTTACATTTTAAGTTCTCTGGAAATTGGCTGTTGCTACAGTGTTTGTGGAAATTGGCTTAGGCAAGAAATGGAATGCATTGGAAAGGTGTATGTGTGGGTGTCCTCCGGAACCTAAGGGTGGGTAATCAAAAAGTAGAAACTGTCAAATTCTTTTAGACTCTGACCTCAGCATCACGTTGCTGTGACATTCATAAAGTCTCCTGCTGCCCACCTGGGGCCCTCAAGGACCAAGACTTATGGTCCCGAGTCCAGTTCCACAGTCCACTTCCATGGAGGAGACATTCTGGTTACTGACCCAGCAAGGTCAGTTGTTCACCTTGACCAACCAGTTGTATCCAGGGGGCGAGAGCCATGTGCTCTGGTGGTAGCTGGGCCCCACCCCTATGGGTGGTGGAGGCTGTTTTCAGAAAAGGGGTGTAGGCTGGGGAGGATCTCCCCCCGTCCCTAAAGGTGGCTATAACAAATTATGGAAACTCAAGAGAACCAAAATCTTTGCTTAGTGCTCCTTCTTGCTGGAGGCTGAGAGCTTCTAAAATCGTCCTGCTCTTTGTGTTTTAATATATTTTTACTGATTTCAGAGAGGAAGAGAGAGGGAGAGAGAGATAGAAACATTTACAATGAGAGAGAATCATGGTGGATTGGTAGCCTCCTGCAAGTCCCCCACTGATGATCGAGCCCACAGTACTGGCATGTACCCTTGACCAGAATTGAACCTGGGACCTTTCAGTTCGCAGGCCGATGCTCTATCCACTGAGCAAACAGGCTAGGGCAATCGTCCTGCTGTGTTAAGTAGGCTTTCACACTGGAGGGAGGCTAGAGAAGCAAATCTTATCAGGTGTCTTTTCACCTGTCCAAGGCTCCTTTTATCCTTAGGGCATCCTGAGCTGTCCCATTAATCTCTCAGTCTTCAGCCAGTATACTTCTCTGAGGCCTCCCATGTTACAGATGGGGACACTGAGGCTCAGGGAAGTTATGTGTGCTGAGTCACTGGCCTGAGTGTGGCAAGCAGAGAAGTGCTATTCTGTGCACATGTGTGGCCTCCATGAACAAGGAGATTAGAGGTGGGTGGGATTCCCTTGGAGTCAGTCTCTTCTCTCTCACTGATAGGGAACAGGCTGCTCCTGGCAGAGTATTCTCAAGGGCCTAAAGGTGCTTCCTGAGAGCCGTACTCTCTGAATACTGTGATGTTCTGATCTCCTGGTGATCAGGCAGGCCCACCTGGGGCTTAGTGGCAGCAGATTTCATGAAGTTGGAACCAGAAACAGCTGTCTTGTCACAGAATGAGAAATTTCAGCTGGTGGAATCAATGATAGCGATTCCTAGCCTTTACAGAGGTCTTCTTGCCTTTCTGTTGGAGTGGGAATGATGAATGGGGCAACTGAGTGAAATCCATACCAACGTCCCACGTCCCACGTCCCAGGGCCAGTTGTGTTTCTTAGGAGGGGGACATAGAGCATGTCTTTATTAATGTCACCATTTATCTGGCAGGGATAATTGTGGTTCAGTGGCTGAGCATTGACCCATGAACCAGGAGGTCACAGTTGGGTTCTGGGTCAGGACACATGCCGGGGTTGTGGGCTTGATCCCCAGCAGGGGGCATGTAGGAGGCAGCCGATCCAGGATTCTCATTGTTGATGTTTCTATCTCTCTCTCCCCCTCCCTTCCTCTCTCTGAAATAAATAAAAACATATTTTAATTATATATATATATTCTATATAATAAAGTTGTAATATGCAAATAGTCATTAGCATAATGACTGGATCATGGATCAGCAGGAGGGTGGGGCAGGAGCTACAAGTGGTGGCAGAGAGCTACAGGAGAGGGCAGGGCAGCAAGCTGTGAGGGGAGGTGCGGGGGGGCAGAGGGAGCTACAGGAGGGCAGCAGCGAGCTACTGGCGCACGGATTTATGCGCAGGGCTACTAGTATATATACTGTATATTTGTTATTGATCCAATTCTGGCACAGAGCTTCTAAAACCCTTTAAATTTCCCAAGTGATGAATGATAAAAGTGAAATGGGTGTGTGTGTGTTTATATTTATAACCCTTTTCAGTCACATTTGAGTTTATGTCAGTGAAATGATTTTTGGAAAGCCCCTAAGAATGGAGGCTCGTTGCCAGAGGAGTCAACTGTGTGATTAGAGGGCTGGAGGGTCGATGAATTAGTCCATCATGCCTATATAATGAAGCCTCCACAAATTCCCAAACTGATGGGTTTGGAAAGCTTCTGGGTTTGTGAGTACACTGAGATGCTTGGAGGTGGCACTCTGAGAGAGAGAGAGCCCATGCATCCCTTCCCCATAGCTCGCCCTGTGCATCTCTTCATCTGGCTGTTCTGGGTTGTGTCCTTTTGTAATAAACTGGTGATCTGGTAAGTGGACTGTTTTCCTGAGTTCTGTGAGCTCTAGCGAATGAACGAACCCAAGGAGGAAATCATAGGAACCTCTGATCTGTACTTGATTGGTCAGAAGCATAGGTGACAACCTGGACTTGTGATTGGCATCTGAATAGGGGCAGGTGTGTGGGATAGAGCCCTTAACTTGTGGGATCTGATGCTGTCTGCAGGTACTTGGTGGCAGAATGGAACTAAGCTTATAGGCCATCCAGTCAGCATCTGCAGAGAATTAGAGAATTTCTTGGTGGTGGTGGAAAAACACACATTGGATTGGCATAGTTGAGAATATGGGCTCTTAGGTCAGCTTGGGTTTTCAGTGAGGATGCCGCCTCTCACTGGGGCTTGAGCTGGTTATTGGACCTCTCTGTGCCTATTTTCTTGACTGTCAAATAGTAATAACGGTGTACTCATCTTCTTTTATTTGGTGATTTTTTATTGAGCCCAACTGTGTGCAGGCCCTGGTGGTGGCCACTGGGGATACGGGGCAGTGAACAAACATATGACCTCTGGTCTTGGCAGGGGGAGAGGACAGTGTGAATCAACCAACAAACAAGGAAAGCCAGGATTTTCAGGCAAGTTGCAGATGGCCTGTAGGGAGGTCACAGGAGGCCTCACCTCGGGGTTGAAAGGTGGGAGCAGCCCGTTGGGCCAGAGGGACCAAGGTGGGCAATGCAGAGCAGAATCACTGGTTTGCAGAGTGGCAATGAGCATTGGCCATTCGGTTGAGGTGTGATAACGTTTGCTGTTAGGGATTGCTTTAGCTTTGGCCGCAGCGTCAGGAATATGAGGCAGTAGGCTGTGTTACCTAGATCCTTGATGGAAAGGACACCAAGTCGGGCACTTGGAGCCCACATTCCCCAAGAAGGTGGCCTGAGGAGTGGCCCTCAGGAGTCATGAGGATGTGAGCACCCCCAAGGTGCACAGCCCTGCTTTGTGGATCAGGGTGAGATGAGGACCCCATTTGTTAGACCCTCATCCTCATGACCTAATCACCTCAAGGTTTTACCTCCAAATACCATTCCATTGGAGGTTAGGTTTCAACATACACATTTGAGGAGCAGACACACAAACATTCAGTCTGTAGCAAGGTCCCAAACTCTGGTCTGTTGATAAAGTTGGGTTTAATTTAAAAAAAAATTTCTGGCCTGGCTGGTATGGTTCAGTGGTTGATCATTGACCTATGAACCCGGAGCTTGCGGTTCGATTCCCAGTCATGGCACATGCCCAGGTTGCATGTTTGATCCTCAATGGGGGACATACAGGAGGCAACCAATCAGTGATTCTCACTTATTGATTTTACATCTCTCCTCCCTTCCTGTCTCAAATCAATAAAAATATATTTTTTAAAAAAAGATCTGGCCATTACAAAAGAAAATATCTGTAGCAAAGGATTCAGGCAATGCAGATGTTTTCAGGGAGAATGTGGAAGTCCTTGTTTTACTCTTCCCAGCCTTCTCCCTTGCTCCTTGGAGGTTCCTGCCAGTAGTTTGGTATGGATCCTGTGAGACCCTCCATTCAGTGAAGTCTGTGCTCTGCATGCTGACCTGTGCTTTGCCTTTTCACTCTGCTTCCCAGGAGATCTTTGCCTCCCTCAGCGGATTAGTTCATTTAAATATTCAGGAAGTTTTCATTTTTCTGCTGTAAATGATGGTCATCACACACGTGTGTACTACACACACATTTGAAAGTGGAACGGACAAAATGAAAGGGAAACCCAGAAGTCTGCTTGGCTTGCTGTCTGGCCCGAAGGGAAGTCCTTGCCACCCTCCACCGAGACAGCCATTAACTATCGGTGGCCTTGTGGCTTTGATTTTTTCATCTCTAAAATATGATGAACTGTGTGTCCTCCTGCATCCTGGTGTCCTAAAGGGAAACGGGGTCGGTGTGTGGGAATGCTGGTAGCCTCTTGGGAAGTCTCAGTCTTTGTTTTGGTAGCCGTTCACCTCTTTGTCATCCAGATCACCTGGGCGCCCGTAAGTAGTACGGAGTCTGGATCCCTTGGACAGAGAGGAGGCAAACCATCTGAGCTTCAGTTCCCCTCGACTTGTGAGAGGAAGGAGGGGACGGGGCATGAATTTGTTTTAGCCATCACGTTGGAGGATGGCCCACTGAGGCCCTGAGGCTGTGGCATCCTGGAGTGTGCCATATTGCTGGGGCTCTAGGCCAAAATCATGGCCTTTGGTAGGCCCTCCAAATGTGGCCACAGAAGGACGTTCTGATCTGGGAGGCCTTTGCACATGGTTCATTGTGTGTGAACAGCCACTCTTTGTGACCAGAGATGACATCACGGACCATGGGTCACCATCCTTGTGTTGCAGAGGGGAGGCACCTGGTGTGCAACAGGACTGTGAGCTCGGAGTCAGCAGTTTTGAGCCCAGCTATACCATCACCACCTTGGTGACTTCTGAGTGCAGTTTCCCACATGGAAAGTGGGCACAGGGCCCAGCCAGAGTGACTCAGTTGGTTGAGCGTCATTCTGCGTCCTGTGCACCAAAAGGTTGCTAGTTCAATTCCTGGTCAGGGCTCATGTATGGGTTGTGGGTTTGATCCCTGGTTGGCAAGTGAACAGAAGGCAACTGATAGATGTTTCTCTCTCATACCAATGTTTCTCTCTCTCTCTTTCTTCCCCCCCTCCCCACTTTCAGGTGAGGATTAAAAGGAAAAAAGGAAGAGAGAGAGAGACACAGAGAGAGACAGAGAGAGACAGAGAGAGACAGAGAGAGAGAGAGAGAGAGAGAGAGAGAGAATGAGAATCTGTCTCCCCTTGATGGGCTCTGTGGGAAAGCTGGGCTAGGGCACTGCCTGAGGGGCATAGAAGAGGAGCTGGTGATGTGGTGACTTCTGTTCTCTTTTCACCTTTATGTCTTTCTTCTGTTTTTCTCTTCAGTTGCCTTTTCTTTTCTTTAAGATATTTTTATTGGTTTCAGGGAGGAAGGGAGAGGGAGAGAGAGATAGAAGCATTAATGATGAGAGAGAATCATGGATCGGCTGCCTCCTGCATGCCCCTTACTGGGGATCGAGCCTGCATCCCAGGTACATGCCCTAACCAGAATTGAAGCTGGAACCCTTGGGTACACAGGCCAACACTCTATCCACTGAGCCAAATTGGTTAGGGCTGGGCCGCCTTTTCTTATTTCCCTTTCCCCTCTTCATAGCTGTGCCTGCTCCTTTTGGTCCAAAAGTTTGTACGCACACATAGACACGCAACATGCACACAGCACACACACCATACACACATAGATACAGACATGCACCTACAAGCACAACACATATACATACATCTCTATAGAGATGTATCTATACTATGCACAGTACTCTCATACACACACGCATGCACACTTGGGAACTGCTACCAGTTGCCTGTGATGCACAGATTTGTCCTCTCAAAGTTCCTTTTTTAAAAATGTGAGCATTTGAAAAACATATAGAGAAGTATAGAATGGCCTTCATTCAGAATTCAGTTAGTATTTTCCATATTGTTGTCTCCTTTTTTCATACTTCTACCCCATCTTGGACCTGTCACTTCCTTCCCATGTTTGGTTCATTCTTCTCTGTGTGTAGGCAGGCGTTCCAGGTGTGAGCTCTGGGGCTGCTCCATGAAGTTTCCAGACTCCTCTGTATGAGTCGTGTTTGCTTTGGGCTGCTGTGTGCTAACAGGCAGAAAGTGGTCCCCTCTTGTTACTGCTGCAGTCACTTGTCAGTGTTTGTCCATTTCCCTGTTGAGGAACATGTAGGGTGGTTGCAACTTTTTATGCTTGAAAGTCTTTTATTGGTCACCATATTGTATGTCTCTGCAACCAAAATATGTACCGTACATAAATTAAAATGAGAATTTTATTTATTATTATTTTTTAATATATTTTATTGATTTTTTACAGAAAGGAAGGGAGAAGAAAAGGGATAGAGAGTTAGAAACATCAATGAGAGAGAAACATCGATTCAGCTGCCTCCTGTACACTCCCTACTGGGGATGTGCCAGCAACCAAGGTACATGCCCTTGAACGGAATCGAACCTGGGACCCTTCAGTCCCCAGGCCGACGCTCTATCCACTGAGCCAAACTGGTCAGGGCTGAAATGAGAATTTTAAAAGAACTTTTCTTCTGGTTTGAGTGGGCATTATAAATATCCAATGATCAAAATATAACAGTTTTTATAATAACAAATATAAATATTAAAAAAGTATTAAACATGTATCTCTTAATGGATGGGTTAGTTTCCCCCAGTTAACTCATGTAGTCACAGTTGAATATACATAACCTGTTGCTGGAATGAGACAGGTCAGTGTCAGTTCTAGTTCTGTTTTTCATTTTAAGTTGAGAAACCTTATTCACATAAATCAGTAGATGGGAATCAACAGGGGTTTGATAGTACAGTAGCATCTAATTCCACATTATTTGCTGACAAATTCAAAGATCATATAAAGATCTGATACCAAAAAATTGTTGATGACTTACGAAGTGACGACTTGATCAAGTGCTCTCCAGTTCCTAATAACAGCTTTGTTGAGATAAGATTCACATACCCTTTTAAATGTACAGTTCAGTGGTTTTTCCAGAACATGGTTCCAGTTTTGTGATATTACAACCACTGTTGTAACACATATCCTTGTCCCATGTCTTCAATCTTTTTAAAAATATTTTTTCCTGCTTTAAAGGTTAATTATAGAAAATGTATAAAATGCAGGTAAAGTAAAAAAAAGTAAAACTCATCCATTGCCTCTTAATCCAGAGGCTTTATTTTGAAGCATTTATATTTCTGAAGTTATTAAAACTTAAAACTGCACTAAGATGTGGAGGCCTCCTGTGTATGGTATATCAGGCTGTGAAAGTGCCCTGGAGAAGAATAAAGCAGAGGAGGGGGATGGGGGAGGTTGGTTAACAAGCAAGGAGAAGAGGTGGAGATAGTCAGTTTTAAAAGGACTGATCAGAAAAGGCCCTGCGGAGAAGGAAGTGAGGTAAAGGATCAAGGAGAGAACTTCATAAGCAGAGGAAATAGCAAGTGCAAAGGCTCTGGGGTATAAATGGGCTTGGCAGGGTCTGCATTATGTAAGACTTTGCAGTCCAGGAGAGGAGTTTGGGACTTATCTGATGTGACTAGGAGTTCAGAAGTTTCTGAGCAGTGGGATGTGTGAAATAGACTTTGGGGCTAGTGAGAGTGGAGAGACTGGTGGAGTGGATTATAGTAATCCAGACAGGAAATGCTGGTGGCTTTGACTAGGGTGGCAGCCATAGAAATATGAATCAGAAGCCTAGAGTGGAGAAAGAGGAGGGAAGCCCATTGTATTAGTTATCTCTTACCAAGTAACAGATTAACAATTTAGCTGTTGATAACAATTAATGCTTATTATCTCACAGTTTCTGTGGGTCTGGAATTTGGAGTGGCATAGCTGGTTTTGACTCAGGGTCTTCCATGAGGTTGCAGTCAAACTGTCTGCTGGGCTACAGGATCTGCTTCCCAGGTGGCTGTCACACAGGGCTGGCAGGTTGCCAGCTGGTGGCTAGTGGTCCCAGTTCCTCACCAGGTAGACCCGTCCATAGGGCTGGTTGAATGCCCTCACAACATGGAGGGGAGGCTAGCTTCCCCCAGAGTCTTGGAAGTCCCCCTCCATCTTTCCCACATGATCTTGCTTGTTACACAGGTCAGCCCTGTTCAGCGTAGGAGGAGTGTGCCCAGGAGGGAAGAACCTGGCCTTCTTGGAGGAGGCCTACTTCACCCATTTTCTGCCGATTGAAAGGAAACTCTGGGAACTAGTGGGACATAACCTGTTGGATCTTGAAGGTCCCAGGAGGAGGTTGGAGCAGGAAATTCAGGGCCAGGGACCTGTTTCCCACCTGGAAGGCCTTGTAGGGACGACCTGGCTTTGTGCTGGCTCCGTGTTTGATTCTGCCTTTTCCTGATCCTCCCCTCCAGATGAATTCCAGTCTCAGGACTTATGGGGGGAGTCAGATCTGAATGAAATAATAACTTAGACTCAGAGCTTGGCATTGGGGTTGTAGGAGCCGACTTAGTCTGGGGCCAAGGAACGTGTATTCGTCTGCTGGGGCTGTCATAACAAAGCACCACAAACTGGGTGGCCTAAAAAAGCTGAATTTATTCTTAAAGTTGTGGCAGCCAGAAGCCCAAAGTGAAGGCATCGACAGGGTTTATTGCTTCTGAAGGCTCTAGGGGAGGATTCTTCCTTCTTCCAGGTTCTGGTGGTTCTGGGCATTCGTTGGCTTGTGACCACGCCACGCCAATCTCCAGTCTCCGCCTCCGTCTTCATACATTCTCCTTCCCTCCTTGTGTGTGTCTGTGTCCAACCCTCCCTCTCTCTCATAAACACTGTCACTGGATTTAGGGCCCCCATCTAGACTGACCTTTTAACTTGTTTGCATTTACAAAGACCCTAGGGGTCTGGACTGAAACACATTCCTGTGAGGAACACAACGCAACCTGCTGGAGAAGGAAGCGATGTTGGTGTTGGGTACTGGATGAGTCCCTGAGCTGGGAGGACAGTTCCTGGAGGGCGAAGGGTGTTGGGTAGATGCAGAGGTGGAGCAGGCTGGGAGGAAGGTCTGAGGCCTGTGGGAAGGACAGAGTAGGAAGGATAGCCCATGATGGCTTTTCTCAGGGCTGAGCCTATTCAGCCATCAGACGCTCTCACTGGATTATGTTGAGCCTTAACCTAAAGTTGTTTTTGTTTTTGTTTTAAACCAGGAAACTACTTTGCTACACACTTTTTCATGGGAGGTGAAAAATTTGACACCCCCCACCCTGAAGGTTACCTCTTTGGAGAAAACATGGATCTGAACTTCCTGGGCAATCGTCCGGTCCAGGTGGGTCTCGGCAGGGCTGGGCATGTGGGTGGTGGGGGCGAGGGCCCTGCCTTCAGCCATCTATGTCCCAGCTGCAAGGATGAGTGGGCACTGAGTCACCCCTAGCGTGGCAGAGCTGCCAGCTGGTTGTGTGCACATAACATGTGCATGGGCGTGTCCTGGTGATACTCCCAAGGGTGGGACACTGGGGCCAGAGCAGCTGCTGCGGAGCATCCATGCTGGTGCATCCATGCTATGAGGCAGTGAACGTTAGGGTTTTGATCCCTTGAATGACTTTATTTGAAAAGAAAAAAGAGCAGTGGAACAGAGGGCAGGAGATAGGGTCCAAAGGAGACATGTACATGGCTGGTGAATAATGTTTACAAGTTCTTCTTGGCACTTACTGTGTCTCTGGGATTCTGCCAGGGGCTGGGGACAGATCTTACTCCATTCCCTGGGCAGGATGCAGACAATAAAGAAGAGAGCAGTTGCCCTGGCTCGTTTGGGTCAGTGGATAGAGGGTCCGGAGTTCAATTCGGTCAAGGCACCTACCTCAAGTGCAGGTTAAATCCCTGGCCCTGTTTGGGGGTGGGCGGGAGGCAACCAATCAGAGTCTCTTTCTCACATTGACGTTTCTTTCTGTGTATCTCTTCCCTTCCCTTCCACTCTCTCTAAATGGAAAAATATCCTTGAGTGAGGATTAACAACAACGACAACAAAAAAGAGAACAGTTGACAAATGAGAGAGGGGGACAGGAGAGGGCTCTTGAGGGGGGACACTGAGTGGGATTCAATCCCCAGTGTAAGGGGCCAGGCGGAGGCCCTCTCTCTCAGGAGACCTTGGACTCCATCTCCTGAGGTGGTTGAGTTCTGGGGTCTCCTTGCCTTGGGGGAGAGGGAGATTCTCCAGGCTGCTTTGACCACAGAGCAGCTGGTTGACATGAAATCTTGAGTGGATCCTTTGGTGGATGGGAGGCTAGGGGCTAGGCCCCAGAATGCTGTCCTCTGCCTCCCTCCCAAGCCCATGAGAGTGAGAACAGAACCTCACCTTCCACATCTGTGCTGCCTTAGCTTCGACCCAAGGTCTGGCTCAACAGGTCTGTAAATTCGTGTGTTAACTTTGACTTAAGACCACCATAGACTCACCTGCACTTGTAGGAAATAACACAAAGATTCCATACGCCCTTTACCCGGTTTTCCCTGGTGATGGTGTCTTATAAAACCCCAGTGTGCTCTCGTAAGTAGGAAACTGAAATTGACGCATCCCCATTTTCCACATGCCACCGGTTTTACAGCAGTGTGTGTGTGTGTGTGTGTGTGCACGCGTGTGTGTGTTCCTACTGGGATCTTCATTG
The DNA here is from genome assembly GCA_004026665.1 of Murina feae. Classification (NCBI taxonomy): domain Eukaryota; kingdom Metazoa; phylum Chordata; class Mammalia; order Chiroptera; family Vespertilionidae; genus Murina; species Murina feae. The sequence continues at coordinate 10,870 of PVJC01021911.1, read as the reverse complement.
ACCATTGACCTTGAATAGAAAGCTTGGGAATGAGTTCTGAGAGCCCCAACCTCAATCGCTCCCCCTGGATCCCTCAGGCCAGGTCACTTTCATCGAGAGTCCTTGGAGTTGGGGCACCATGGCCACATGGCCAGAGTCCTTCAGGGTTCTGGTCCTGCTCTCCTTTGCCAGCCATGTTGCCTGCAGTTTACCTTGATGTGAGTGAGAATAAGGTCATCTCATGGTTGGCATGAGAGCCCGGGAGCGCCAGGTGTGTACTTGCATTATCCCTGTTTTCTGTCCCCTACCATACTGGGGAATCATTGGGATTGCTTTCGTTTTTTCCCTCCTAGTTTCCGTATGTCACCCCTGCTCCCCATGAGCCAGTGAAGACGCTGAGGAGCCTAGTGAACATCCGAAAAGACTCGCTCCGGCTCGTAAGGTAACCCTTGACTTTGCCACATTCTTTTTTTTTTTAAAATAGATTTTATTGATTTCAGAGAGGAAGGGAGAGGGAGAAAGAGATAGAAACATCAATGATGAGAGAGAATCATTGATTGGTTGCCTCCTGCACTCCCGACAATGGGAACCGAGCCCACAACTCAGGCACGTGCCCCTGGCCGGAATTGAACCCAGAACCCTTCAGTCCATAGGCAGACACTCTATCCATTGAGCCAAACCAGCGAGGGCCTTGCCACATTCTTTAAACTAGGGGTTCACATCCACGTGACTACCCCATGGCGTGGGACTGTCTGGAGACATTTTTGGTTGTCACAGCTAGAGAGGGTGGTGTTCCTGGTATCTGGTGGGCAGAGACCAGGGAGGCTGTGAATACCCCGCAGTGCACAGGATGCCTCCACAGCCGAGAATGGTGCAGTTCTGACTGTCAGGGTTGATAAACCACTTTAAACCTGGAAGACCTGAGGCTTCTGGGGCCATCTGCAACCTAAGAGAACTTGTCTCCCTTTCTGTGACAAGGAAAGGAGAACCCTGCATTTTTGAGCCTTATTGTCTAAACAGGGAGTGGGCATCCATATTTCCAGAAAGATGGGATGCATCCAGGCAGCCAACGCAGGGCCCCCTGGGTTATGGCATGCACTGTGCAGGCTGGCCATGTTCCTGCAGGCATGCCGCCTGACCTGCCTATCTCTCTGCCTGCCCGGAAGGTATAAAGATGGTGCCAACAGCCCCACCGAGGACAGCGAGAAGCCCCATGTCCTCTACAGCCTGGAGTTCACCTTCGATGCCGATGCCCGGGTGGCCATCACCATCTACTGCCAGGCGGTGGAGGAGTTTCTCAACGGGATGGCTGTGTGAGTCCCTGTGGTGCATGGTGGGCCCCAGCAGCTCTGTGTCTGACTGAATTAATATATTTGAACTTTTAGAGGTTTTATTTGAAATAGGGTCTTTTGGACCCCAATAGTTTGAAATCTGCAACTTCAGCACAATCACAGCTGGCCTGCCACCAGTCTGTGGGGCCAGACCCAGATGGGCCAGGCAGGATGCGCCCGTCTCTGTCCTGTGGGAGGAAACCACGTGGCGGCCAGACTTGATCTGGGGGTGGAATGGTGGTTGAGAGTTCTGGCTTTGAGTCTTTTTGCACACGAGCAACCTGCAGTGCCAGTTTCTCAGGCCAGACGTGCGAAGGTCCTGAGAGTATCCTTTGTCTAGAGAGAGAGAGAGAGAAGCCCAAGGGACAGCAGGTGTGGGGTGGGGCACAGGAGGCAGTAAAAGTTGTGTGCTGGATTCTTGAATGGGGAGATGCCTGAGTTTATCAGAATTGAAAACGTGTACTCTTTGAGCGAGCCATTCCTTTCCTGGGAATTTATGTGGGGGATATGCTTACATGTGTGGCTAAGGTGTATGCCAAAAAGGGTTCCTGAAGCCCTGTTTGGAAAAACAAGATACTGGAGACCACCTGGTGCTCACCAATCGGGGCCTGATTTCATCAGTTAGAGTAAAGCTGCAGCGGAACCGATGCAGTGTTCAGAGGACACAGCACCTCCATACAGGGCGGCTATAGGACAGCTCGGGTGCATGGGTATTGAAGGAGCAGAGTGTAGGTGGGCTGCTCGTGGAATATTAAAGAAGAGACACCATGTGTGACTAGGCCTCAGCTCTTCCAGGGGTGATGCCTGGGTTGAGGATGGGCAGGGAAGCAGGTGGCTAGGAGCAAACACAAGGGTGTGGGGGATGGGAGGGCACTTGGCACTGCCAGGCAGTGGAGGAGTTTCTCAGTGGGTGAGACAGTGTACATTTTTGTACATTGTTTATTCAAAAAAGTCGACAAACCGTAAAAAGCAAGTGGGAAGGCATAGCCATATCTGGAAAGGTAGCCATGTTACCTGGTAGGCGGCCTGGGCAGAGCTGTGGTGAGCAGAATGAGACCTTGGAGGCCCTTGGGGTGTGAGGGCCATGTGGCCACATAGGCTGGCTTTCTGCCCCACCAGAGAAGGGCTGGGACCTACAGGGTGGGACCTGCAAGTCAGGTTTCTCCTAGGTCCCCAAAGACCAGCCCTGCCAGCGCCTGCCTCAGGTCCTGTGGCGGTGGGCATCGCCCCGAGGGCGGCTGCAGCAGAGCCTTGGCTCCTGGCAGTCTCACCTTCCTTTCTCTCCTTTAGGTACAGCCCCAAAAGCCCTGCCCTGCAGTCTGAAACTGTCCACTATAAGAGGGGTGTGAGCCAGCAGTTCTCTCTGCCCTCCTTCAAGATCGACTTCTCAGAGTGGAAGGACGATGAGGTAACCTCCTGGCCCCTTGCCTGAATTCCCTCCCCTTCGTGTGGGCAAGCACAGTGGGGCCTGTTTGTTCAGATTCCTCACATTGATAAGCATCAAGAGTAGCTGCGGACCAAGGTGTGTGTGCTCATTTGGGCACGTGGGGTGCAGTTCAGTCCAAGTGTTGGGTGGACGGAATGATTGAGTCAAGACAGCCGGCCACAGCAGAGGCTCCAGTACCCAGCTCTGGTGTGGTTGTTGGGCCCACGAGACCGCAGCGTGGCAGGATCCCGTCCACCTAGTGGTTCCGCAGCTGGGGACAGCAATTTATAGGATGTGAAGGTATTCATTGCAGCTCTGTCTGTGATGGCAAAAATTGGAAACAATGTACACGTCCATCACAAGGGAATTGCTTAGTTCACTGATGTTATGGGAGCCACCCATATATTTAATGTGGGCACCCTGTCTCATGTCTATTATGGGATGCCATGCAGTCTTAAAGCACAGGAGAGAACTGTGTATTCTGTACATACTGATGTGGAAAGCCTATCTGGGCCTGGAGAAGACCAAGTTGCAAACAAATACAGTATAATCTCATGTTTGTGGCAGCCACAAAAATGCACAAAACCATTTCTGCAGATATAATGTATGTGTATATAATTCTTGAGGAAAAAGCAGAAAAGATGTTCCTCAGGCTGAAGATAGCTATTTCTGCATGGGGTTGTGGTGTAAGGAATACACACATAGACACGTATACCTGGGCCTTTGTCTGTGGGGTCTGCATTCATAGATTCAACACTGATGGAACATATATTTTTTAAATAATATGTTGTTGGTAATGTGTACTATGTATTTAGGCCTATGATGGGATGCTTATGTCTGTACTGAACATGTACAGACTTTTTTTTCTTGTCATTATTCCCTAAACAATACAGAATAACAACTATTTATATAGCATTTACGTTATATGAGGTCCTGTAAATAATCTAGAGATGATTAAAAGTATAGGGAAGGATGCATGTAGTTTATATGCAAATACTATATTTTATTGAAAGGACTTGAGCATCTGAGAATTTTGGTATCCAAGGGAGGTCCTGGACCCCAGCCCTCACATATCCTGAGAATAGACTGTAGCATGAGTGCTGACACTATATACACTTCTGAACTATTTTTGTTTCATTGTTGTTTTTTTTTTACCAATTAAGGTATAATTTACATACTAAAAAATTCACCCATTGTTTAATTTAGAGATTTTAGTAAATTTGTGATCACAGCTATTACCAATCCAGTTTATAATCCGTTTTCCATCCTCCTCATAGAATCCCTCGTGCCCATTTACAGTTAATCTCTGTTCCTACCGCCAGACCCTGGCAAACACTAATCTACTTTCTGTCTCTTTGGATTTGCCTGTTCTGGAGATTTCATATAAATAGAACCATATACTATTTGACCTTTTGTATCTTTCACTTAGCATCATGTCTTTTGACTGTTGGCTATTTTGAACAATGGTACTACTTTGTATACAAGTTTTTGTTTGAATGCATGTTTTCATTTATCTTGGCTATAATTTGCTATTTATTTATTTTAAAATATGTTTTTATTGATTTCAGAGAGGAAGGGACAGGGAGAGAGAGATAGAAACATCAATGGTGAGAGAGAATCATTGGTTGACTGCTTCCTGCAAATCCACACTGGGGATCAAGCCTACAACCTGGGCATGTACCCTAACCAGGAATTGAACCATGACTTCCTGGTTCATAGGTCAGTGATCAACCACGGAGCCACGCTGGCCAGGCTGCTTTTTAATTTAATTAAAAAAAAATTTTTTCAGACTTCTTTAAAAGAGTGGTTTTAGGTTCACAGCAAAAGTAAGAGGTAAGTTATAGAGATTTCCTTACCTGCCTCCACACATGTATACTTCTTATTTTTTTATTAAATCATATTGTGACATGTTTTCAGGTCAGAACTCACAGACCACCTTAAAGCTCGAGCGGCTTCTCTGCTAGTTTCCCTACTATCCCCCTTGGGGGTTCCACTTATTTTAGTCAAAGCCACGTCCCTTTCTTCTTCTGCTCTTTGCCTTTTTCCCATTTCCTGGTGTCCATCTGACCTGGGGTTTGCAAAGCTCCTGTCTGGTGGGGAGGATCTCTGTGCCCGAAGAGCCCGAGGGTGCCAGAGTGCCAGGCCCCCGCCAGGGCCGTGTAGGGAAAGAACGAAGAGTGAGCCAGGAAGCCTGTCAGTGACTCACGCTGGCATCTGCCTCATGGTTCTTTCTCCTGATTTAGGGGGTTGCTTTTCCCTAAGAAAGCTGCTCTCCTTGCAGTAAAAATAAACATCTCCCTCAGCTTCTCTGTGGTGGGTGGGAGCCTCTGTCCTTTCCCAGCATGCTTAGCTCTGGTGTGTGACTATGTGGAGCAGGAATTTGGGGGGGAGATGGTTCTCGCTCGCTGGGTCCCCACACTTCTTGGGCCCCTCCCTGACTGTGGGGAGGCTTGTTCTGTCAAGGCACTCCAGGGATGGCCCCGGGCCCAGGCCATGGTGCCCAGGGAGATCTGGGGTCACAGTATTCCCCTTGTCTGCATCTCCGTTCCCCTGACCCAGCACTGGGCCGACCAGTGTAGGTTTCTGTGGGAGTTTCCTGAATTAGTTGACCAAAGGCTGCATGTAGGGTGCTGCCGTAGGCTCTGTTGACAACATGTGGTTGCCAAGCTGAATGTTAGCAGAGGTGCTGGGAAGGCTGCCGCAACAGAGACATCAAAGCAGTGCCTATGTCAGGACGTTTTTGGTTGTGACAGACAGAAGCACACCTAAGTCCAGTTTAAGAAAAGGAAAACAGGAATTGTTGGCTTACATTTTGAAAAGCTGGATGGTTTGTGTTTTGCTCCAGTGCCCATGTCACGAGGGCGGGGTTTGCCCTGCCTAAGCTGGCCTTGCTCTCAGGCTGCACTCTAGATCCACAGCCTGAGCCCCAGAGTGCTTGGATAGACCCCACTTGAGGCAGGTTTTGCCATCCTCTGGCCAGATAGCACAGACCCAGGGTGGGAAAGGTCATTTCCAAAATTCCCCAAGGAAAAGCTAGACAGGTCTGTAGAAGCTGTCTGCACCTCTTTTGTGGGATGAAGGCAGATCTGGGGCAGGCTGGCTAAGAGCAGAGTCTCAACGATCCTTGGCCTGTTCCAGGAACTGAGGACACAGGTGGTCGGGCCTGGAGGTGACCCTGGCTCTCCATGAAGCACTGGGCAAGGTTATGCTACCTCTACAAGTGTGGGTTTCCCATCTGGCACCTGGATGCAGGAACATAACTATCTTGAAGGTGTCCACCCGGGGTTTGTACACAGTGCTCACTTAGCTCAGCCTCTCCCTCAGGGGTTTGTACACAGTGCTCACTTGGCTTGGGCTGTCCATCGTGAGCCCTGTCTGTCGTAAGGACAGGAGGGGAGAAGGGCCACAGTCCTTGCCTGCTGGTGGTGTAGCCACCGCTCACTCCTCTCAAGACCACCGTTATTAGTTCAACAGCAAAACAAGATTCAGCTGTACTCAGGCCACACTCAGCCTAATGTGCAGGGGAGAAAGTTAATGCAAATCACTTGGCGGCTGCTCTAAGAGGCACCAACATCAGTGCTAAGGATTATATTCCCAAGGCTGGCCGGAAGCACATGGGATGAATTCACAAAGCGTTGCTCCCCATCTGGCTCTGTCACCTGAACAACCTCCTTCTGGGCTTAATTACAGCCCTTGCGAGGGCAGCACCTGTGTATCACACTCATTGTCATTGTCACCAGAGTAACTGGGATGATCGTTGGCAAGATTGCTCCTGTGTCCTGACTCAGGATGGGAGGGCAGGAACAAGCTTGCACACATGTAACTCCTATCTTGGGTGATCACCTCTATCGAGCATCATCTTAGAGCAAGGCAGCAGGGCAGACAGTTGGTCCCTCCTCCCATAATCCCAGTTTCCTTGGTGCAGCCCTTCCACCCTGGAGCTGTGGGAGCATGAGGCCTGGGTGGGCCTGGACACCTCCCCACATGTAGCTGCCCTGCACATGTCCCCACCAAGTCCTTTGTTCCTGGAGGCCAAGCCCTTTGTCTTTTCGCCTGGCCTGCCTTGGCTCCTGCTGTCGAACACATGCAGCTTCGAGTGGCTGGTGCTCACTGTGTGCTCTCCCAGGCGCCATGCTCACAGCCTCTGCATTAGACACAGCTTTTCTCCCTCTTTTAGATGGGGAAACAGGCTGGGTTAGGGAGCTATGCTCCAACCTGGCAGTTCTGGGTCTGACCCTGTCCCAGCACCTGGCCCCCTTCCAGTCCTGCTTCCCACCGATGGTAGGGAACCCACGGCACCTTCCAGGCCTCTCCTGTGCAGCCCCTGCTGTGGGTGTCCTCAGTAGCTCTCTCTCCCCTGTGGGCTCAGTGTGACCCTCTCCACAGCCCCCACTGGCGAGCGGATCTAGAGGTCATGTCCACGTGGCTGGGTTGGGAGGAGCATGGCCGTCAGCCTGAGAGCAGCTGGGACCACAGGGAGTGAAGCTGGAGGAGGAGGAGAAGTGACGGGAGGGTTCTCCTTAAGTTCAGACCAGCCACATGGCCCCTTTGTTTTCCTTCCGTTGTGGGTTGGGCCACACCAGGCACCTTTCTTAAGGTTGAACACAGCCCCATGTGAGCCAGCACTTCCACGCCTGGTGTGCTCAGGTGAACTGAGAAGGGCTCAAACAGCTGCTTATCCAGCATTGTTCATCTCAGCAGTGGCCACTGCTGAGGCAGCCAGAGGGGGAACGACCCAAATGTCCATTAGAGGTGACCAGTCTAGCCGTGCAGCAGAATATTACTCAGCCTTGAGAAGGAAGGAAGAGCTGACACGCTATCGCATGGGTGAACCTAGAAAGCATGCTGAGTGAAAGAAGCCAGACACAAAAGACTGATAGCAAATGATTCCGTTTCTATGAAATGTCCAGAACAGGCAAGTTCTTACAGAGTAGAGTGTGTGTGTGTGTGTTGGGGGCGGAGGCGGTTGGGCGGTGGCAGCGATGGGAGTAGTAATTTATTGGGGACAAGAGTTCCTGTTTGGGATGATAAAATGTTCTGGAAATGGATGGTGGTGATGGTAGCAAGACCTTATGAATGTACTTAATGCCATAGAATTGAATACAAACTTGCCATTTTAAACATTTTTATCTGTTTTAATGTGTGCGTGTGTGCACACATGTGCACACACATGCGCACAGCCAGGACTCTGTCCTCACTGCTGTCTGTCCTCACAAGCTTTGCTGTGATTCCACTCTCCCTGCACCTTCTCCAGTGCAGTCTGACCCATCTCGCCGCCTTTTCTCCTCAGCTGAACTTCGACCTGGACCGAGGAGTGTTTCCAGTGGTCATCCAGGCCGTGGTGGACGAAGGAGACGGTGAGAAGCCTTTTTCCTCTCCTGCTCCCTTCTAGTGAGTGGACCTTGTGAGAAGAACCATTTCCCAAGGTCCTCCCCGCTGTCAGCAGAGAGGAATGTATCCAGAAGTGATGAAGGATGGGGGAGCCTTCTTAGCAGGTTTAGAACCAGCTCTCCATCTCCACTCTGGGGCCCCCTTGGTACTTCTACCTGGGGCTGTGGGGCCTCATTCCAGCTCAGGAATTCCTGGCCAGCCAGTCCCCACCCCCAGTGGCAAGGCCCTATGCCAACACCTTGCTGTCATGGCAGTAACATCAGCTAAACAGCCTCCGATTCTGGTGTCCACTTTGCAGTGGAATGATGGAGACCGTTAGCAGCTGCAGAGATCTAGGCAGGCCCTCCTCAGGCCATGCTGGGTTCCTAACTGACCCGGGCAGTCCTGCCCAGTCTCCCTTCCACTGCTGTGGGCTTCAGGCCCCCAGCCTGGGGTGCGAATGCTGGCGCTCTGCCAGGGCTCCTCAGCCCTGCCTGAAATGTCCCTTTTGTTCAGAGTGAGACAACAGGTGTTAAGATTGATCACTTTGGAGTGGAGAGAGATGTGAGCCAGAGGGAGGTCGGGACGCCAGGCAGAAGAAGGTTCTAGGCCTGCAGGCTAAGCGTGGGAAAGCACTGCTGAGAGGAAGGAGAAGGAAGATGGGGTAGGGCACGTCAGCTCTCTGAGTGCTTTCTCCTCTCTCTTCTATCCTGGGCAGTTGTGGAGGTGACTGGCCACGCCCACGTGCTGTTGGCTGCCTTTGAAAAGGTAAGTGCCATCCTGCCCCTTAACCTGGGGGCTGTGGGCAGAGAGGTGGTGTTTTGAGACCAGAAGTCTGAACTTGGGCGTTATGCCAGGCCATGTGGGCTTAGTGCCCGAGGCCCGGGGCAGATGGGAGGTTCCCTAGTCGATCTAGGCTCCCGGGGAGATGATGCATCTCAGGAGGTTGGGCCTTCAAGTAGAGTGTCACCATCAGGCTTTTGCAAGGTCCTGTGATGTGTGGTGGGGCATGTTCTAGGAAGCCAGTCCTCTACAAGTCCCTAAACTTGCTAGCAGCCGGAACGGCATGCCCACTTGGAGGGCTCTGTCTTCCCTCTGATTTGAGGGAATCATCCAGGCCACCAGCTCCTAGGGCCGAGGCCTTTCCCACCAGACCCAGGATCCTGGGTGTCATCGGAACCTCTCAGTATGGACCCTAAACATTCACAGGTAGTCCTGCCTCGCCTCCAGAAAGCTGCATCCCCTGGTCCCTCGGGGCTGGGCATGCCTCCCTCCCCACTGGGCCCTGCCTAACTTCGGGCAGACATTTATTGTACTCACTCATCTGATGTCCAGGATGGTAGAATGGCTCCTAGTTTGTTGGCCTCAGTATGCAGTAGGTGCTCAGTGAATGCTGGTGGGGTGGGCGAGGGTGCCACCTGCATAGTATGGTCCTAGACCTCTGTGGGTGGTGGAGGGAAAAGAGGGTCCCAGCTATGGATACCCCACATGTAAAGGGGCCATTTATGCGGGAGGATTCATTTAATAGTGCCTTTAGTCTGCATTAGATATTTTTGAACTTTGGTGTTTGCGCTTTCTTTCCAAAAAGACCCGAGTCCCCAGGCTGCCCCAGTGTCCATGTGTTATGGCTGTGTTTGCGGGCGCAGTTGGTGGCAAGGATGGTCTGCCTCACCACTGTCTCCGCATTAGGACGTTGCTGGGTCCAGAGACAGTCCCACTGGCCTGTCACTACTGATCCTGGGGCTAGGCGGTTCCGTGTCATCCATGCAGCAAGCGAGTCCCTCACTGTGTTGGGACAGGGTCCCTGCTCACTGAGACCTTCAACAGATGTAGTGGGGTATGTCCTGTGTTTGAAAATGCTGCGCCTGACACCCTACCCCCAGTGCTCTCTGGCATTGGTTGGCACTCTGTATAGTGTTTTGGGCACCAGTCTGGGCACGAGGGGACTATGGGGACAAGGATTAAGGACCTCAGGAGGAAACCACGCTCAGTCTACTTGTTTTGGAATTCCCACCACTCCTGCCGACCCCCAGCTTCTTCAGCCGGGTGTGTGTCTGCAGCCCTTAGACCCTACGTGCAGAGCCTGGCCCATTCCTATGATCTTGGTCATTCCAGTTGCCCAGAGGTCAATATAGCCAGGCCTGAGACCTTTCTGGCCCCTTTGCCCAGTGCTCTCTCTGGCCTCCTGAGGCGGTGGCAATGCCAAGTGCTTAAGCAGAGATTGGCCCTCTGCCTCTCCACTTCTGGGCGCCAGCTGTGCTCCCTAAGCCTGGCTGGAAGCGACAGGAACTAGTTACCCATCTGCTTCGCTGGCCGAGGCAGATGGGCCATCGCCGGTAAACATTTCATTCTGTGCTTCCAGTTTAGAGCTCAGTGAGAAACTGTATTGTTTTTGGAGTCCAACATACTAGAAATTTCTGTAGGAACCTATCCATCAGCTTTACCAGAAAATGCACGTGCTAGTCTCGGTTGACTCAGAAGGATAATTGGTGGTTTTGTAAGATCTCAGATCTCGTGCCTTAATCTTGTCAACCCTGAGTAGTATGTCTCCGATACCACTGAACGCATTTGCTCTAGATTGTTCTCACAGTGTTTAGACCTTTGGGTTTTCCCTCATGGTGCTTGGCTTCAGGCCTTCTGTGGTGGGCAGGACCACTCGGCCCAGCACGTGCATGTTCTGGGGCTGTGTCTCTGACTGGGTCAAGCCCTTTGAGGGCCAGGACTGGGGTTTAGTTCTTGCCGTGTAGGCGCTGCTTCTTGTCAT
>PVJC01021910.1:0-27836 GCA_004026665.1 Murina feae | reverse complement strand
GCCATGTTGGCTGGGCTAATTTGCATACAGCTGCTCTGATTGGCTGGTGGGCGTGGCTTGCCCTGTCTTGGAGAAACGGTTAATTTTAATATTTCGCTTTTATTAGTTTAGATGTGTTTGTATATAAATGGTGTTTAAATTACATAATATCATTCCAAATTTATTAGCTCTGGAGTGTTCATAGCTCACTCTCCATTCTGCACTCCACCAAAACAGATAGAAGTTAGTTATCACAGATACTAAACTTTCTCAGTCTTTTGGAGCCTTTTATGACACAGAAACAGGAAAATGAGTAGGTAGAAGCAAAGTTGAAAGAAAAAAAACAGGTGATGAGCTGCAAAGAAGTCCCAAACCTAAAGGTAAGGCTGAAAGGAGCTAAGAAGCCAGTCATCGCCCTGGTCCAGTGGCCAGGTACCACTCTGTGGGAGGGTATTATGAGTGCTGAGACAGACTTTGGAGGTATGTTGCTGTACATTGAGGATGTGCATTCCACCTTGTAATTAAATTGTAAGTCTTCCATTGGGTTTCTATACTTTGAAGCAAGAGCAGTCAAAATAGAACAAATTGGGACCCATCTATTTAGATTATTTTGAAAGTTATTTTTTCAGTAAACAACATATTATGACATCTTGTCAATAAACATAATCTTTATCATCTTTATAAGTTGCATAGAATTCTATCATATACATATTAAGGATTACTTAAACACATGCTTTTGACACAGCTTTAAGATATTTCCAATTTTCAAAAAGTATACACAATGAATGATTTTATATGTAAAATGATATAGTATCCCCATGTTTCTATTAGAGTGTTTTGTAGAAGTACCATTTATGGGTTAAAGGTAATAAATGTATTTGATCATTTGACACATGTTGACTAATCATCCTCCAAAAAGATGGTATATTTCCATAAACCATGAGTGAGAGGGTTAAGTTTCTCCATCCACATCAACACAATTACCAGCAATTTTGTCTTTAATTTGTTTGTAGGATTGAAAAACAACAACAGTGATAGTTATTTTTAAATGTCATTGCTTGATAATGACACAAGATAACTTATTATAACTTTATTGATATTAAAATGCACTGAAATCATTGATATTAAAATGCACTAAAAAGGCCAATTGTTCTCATTGCAATGATAGAAATTATTCTTATTCATATCATTTGCTTAAGTAGTTTAAATTAAAACTTGGCTAAAATAACATTGTTAAAAGAATGTACTACAAAAAAAAAAAAGAATGTACTGCAGAGAACAATAAAATCTAATAGGATGCTAACCTTTCCAGATGAATAGCTCTATTAAGAGAATGCTTTTTTATGCATTAAATCATTTTTACCAGAATAATAAAAACTCCTAAATGAGTATCTATGAAGAAAAAATAGTATAGTAATCACTATCAAAGTAGATTTCCTTGAAGTTCAAATAACTATATTTTGAAAAAGAACCTACTTTTTCCTCAGGGCACAAAATAAATGCTCCTAATATATCCTTTTAAAAACAAATGGCTCTATTTTATTAGAGATTTTAATGTCCGCTATTTTTTTAACATGGCAATTACATAAAAGTAAATACTTTTCTAATAGTTTTCTCTTTAAAAATAAGTCATCTACTTTTTCCTTTGTTAGAACTTTCAAGCCTTCATGCAGTTTTAGCAAAATGTGTTAAAGAACACCCATTTTGGCAATTTTGTCTACATATAATGACATATCCTCAAAGATATCATTATTTCAAGAAGTGGAGAGAAAACATTATTCCTCTGCTGTTTCAAAAGCCTTATTACTTGTTTCACTTTTTGTTTCTAGGAAAAATGATAGTTGTACATGTAACATGTTTATTTTCTAGGAGTTAAAACAATACAGAATTCTTACCAACTGCAGCTGTCCCTTAAATGTCGATGTTATCTAAGGTTCCATTCTTAACTCTCTGTTTCTCTTCTCTGTAGTGATCTTATTTATATTTCACCAGCACAAACTCAGTATGTTCAAAACAAACTGATACTCTCGTTATCACCATTACACACACACCCCAGTTCTTCTCCAAAATTGTTTCTTGAACAGTTGCCCTGTTACAAACAATAAAGTCATCCTAGACTTCCTACTTGCCACATTGAATTCGTCATCAAGTCCTATTGATTGTTTTCCCTAAATATCCCTTTAATCCATCTTTCCCTATCCCCTTTGACACACCCTTAATTCAGATCTTGATTACTATAACGGCACTCCAAGCTGTTTTTCCTGCTTCTAATCTTCTGATCTACACTCTAGCTGCTCTCCCTTAATCAATTCTCCTTAAAGCTATCAGAAGCATCGCCCTAAAATTTAGATCTGATTTTATCATCAAACTTCTAAAAAGCCTCACCATAGATTTTTAAACTTTTTGGCTCAACTCACAAGTCTCCATATATTGATGTCTGGCGACTGGGCAGTTTCACCTCCCGACTCTCACGCACACTCATTCTATATGCCATCAATTCAAAACAACTAGATGTTCCCTGAATTCACCTCACTCTTTCTCCTGTCTATTTTTCTGCACTCTTCATCCTCCTCTTCTTACACTATTCTCTTGACCCTTTCCTTGCTAAGACACATCCTTCAATATTCAATTAAACATTTACATATCCTAAATAAGATTTTCCTAAAACATAGCAATGAATTTGATTTCTTTACTAAAGGGAAATCTTGAAAAAAGAACCTCCTTCTTCCAGACATGTGTCTCCAGCACTTAATACAATGTCCAGTCAAAATAAGCCCTCAGAAAATGAATGTGAAAGATAAGCTACTGCTGCCTTACAGGCTTTAAGCAGGGGCTGAATGTCCACTTAGAAAAGACTGAACAGGATCAAATCTGTTTAGAACATTTAAATTCTATTGTATATATAACTCAATTACCAAAATTACTGAAACAGTGTGAATGTATTTAATTATTGTCAGTGCTAACTAGTTGCTGGGTGGGGGGAGAACTTTTCTTCTGCCCATATCATTAGTCACTCAAAATCATCCTAAAGCAAATATAGAATAAGTGAAAAGATGACGCTTTATAAAAAGTACAGCTGTTGGAAGACCATTTTCCGTGGGTCTCTCTCTTGTTTTTACACTTCCTGTGAGCAGAGGCACAGACAATCTTTGCTCCCAGTTACCTTTCGGGAGATGTTTGTGTCATGAACAGTTGTGGAAGACAGCTAGTGTGCAAAGGGTAAGTTTGGCTACTGCCCACTCTAATTAATATAACATCTCCCTCCAGAACAAAAGCAGGTTTTCTTGTGGTCCATTACAAAATATCTGAGTTCCCTAAACTTGCGATTCTTCAGGTGTGATGAAACCCACCACATAGCATCTTTCAGGCTCTTTCCCATCACCTCCACGGGGGACAAGAAGAAATCATACAAATACTTATTTCACGTGGCTTGATGTACAGTGGGTAACAAAGCCCTTTGTCTTATACGAGGTGTCTAGTTCTCTCTTCCAGCATCCATGAAACTGTTACTCACATTCAGCCTAACTAGTTGATTGCAATAGGACTTGCTTTCTTCTATCTTCTCAAGAATACTTACAAGGAGCAGCCTCTGCTCTTGGAGGATATAGCTGATTAGGCCTACAAACTGTCAATCATATTCAGCATTTGTGCTTCACAGTCTTCAACTCTGACTTCATTAAATTATTTTTGGAACATGCCTATGGCTCATTGATGCCAAAAGCACAAATCAGCTAACTCTTTATTTTCTACAGTGCATAACAACACTTTATTATTAGAAAGTTACTAAATAAATCTTTGTTTAAAATAACAAGCAACTTAAACCAATGTCATATCATTTCACTAAAGGGGATTTTAGCTTCTTTAGGACAAGAAGTAAGTCTTCTTTGCAAACCATGTGATTTTATACAGACAGTGAATACTTACTGATTAACCAATAAGCAAGCAGTCTAGCACAGGAGTTACCAAGCCTAGATAGACAACACAATTACTCAAGATGCTACACATATTAATCAGAATTTCTGGAAACAGGGCAGAATAATCTCTGGTTTAAAATCTCTCCATTACCAGAAACTTACAAGTAATAAGAATTTGAATTTGTTGCCTTATGATTGTGGAAACCTTTAGGAAATAATCATAACTACAGCCTCTATTCAACTAGAATATTTTCTAAACAAAACAAAAGATGCTTCAGGTAGTGGTAACTGATTGCCGAAGTAAACATTAAATTTTAGAGCCATGATTTTCATGCATAAGAGCCTCTTCTTAATGTCAAAATGTTTGACTGACCCTAAGAGTTGTGGTTTTCTTGGACACCAAATTACATATAATAACTAAGTTATTATTGATATAGTAACCTTTTAAACGTTTTATGTGGATCGACAATACCTACATATACTTGAAAAAGTGTATGTGCATATGAGTGTATGTGAGAGAAAAGAGTAGTAGTTCAAGCTATAGTTCACACTTGATCCATCTAGAAATTCCCTGAATATTTCTTCCTGCTTCTTCCCAGGTGTCTGAAGACACACACTGAGCCACTTTTCAGGAGAATGTGGTCCAAGTTGAAAAACCTAATCTTTAGTGTCAATTCCAAAAAATCTTTAGGACATTAGCTGAAAAGTCGTTATATAATAATATACTCCGCTTACTACAATACTTAAATACTCAAACTTTGCACAACATCTTTTGGTTTTTCTTTATCACACACCTCTCAGATAGATACTAGTTACCCTCATTTTCTAAATGCAGAAATGAGATACAGGGAGTTAAGTGATCTGCTTCAGGCTTTCAGAAAAGAGAGCTGAACATTCCAAATCCCCTGACTGGCAGTTGCTAGTGTGATACACGAGTCAGCACTGCCCCTCCCAGGCAGCTGAAGGAACACAGGGAGGAAGGCTAGCACGCTGAGAGCTTGTCTTTTGACAGTGGGTTTGTGCTTCCTGACTCTGTCAGGGTGGTGATATTTATCTCTTACTGGGGCTAGGCATTTAAGAGCATAGATAAAAGAAAAGTAAATTGCATTCAGAAGAAAATGGTATTTGGGAGAGAAGGCCTAAAGATCAAAATCGTCACACTTGCTATAGAGCTATGAAAAAAGAAGCATAAGGAGCAAAACTGATGTTACACGCTTTGGGGGACTGTCAAATTAACCCACCTGTTATGGGCTGAATTGTGTCCCATTAAAATTCATATGTTGCAGCCCTGACCCCCAAAACTTCAGAATGTGACGACATTTGCAAACAAGGCCTCTAAAGAGATGATTAAGTCCCAACAAAGCCTTCCGGGTGAGCCTTCATCCAATCTGACGGAGATCCTTATAAAGAAGAGGGCATTTGGACACACTGCGCTTACACAGAGGGATAACCAGGTGAGGAGGCAGCAAGAGAATGGCTGTCTGCCTGCAATGGAGAGAGGCCTCTGAGGGCAGCTACCCTGACAGCACCTTCGTCTTAAACCTCCAGAACTGTGAGAAAATAAGGTTCTATGGTTTAAGCCCAGTCTGAGGTATTTTATTACGGCAGCCTTCACAGACTAAGACACTATCCATTTTATAAATAATCCAGAAAAGTGAAGGAATGTGCCTAAAGCCACATACTGGTGCTGTACTTCTGGGATCATTTCCTGGGCCACCCACTTGTAGCTGCCAGTGCCTCACCCCTAGCCTCCCGGGATGCACCTCTGCACAGTAGAGCTGACACCTAAGGCTGTGTCAGGGCTTGCAGGTTCAGTCTCAGCCGGCAGGTAGAACATGCACAAAGACCCAAAGAGTTTGTGCTCTGGGAAGGGCTTGCAATAACTAATGGGTAAGGATTTGTTGGGTAAACACTCCAGCTTCCTCACTCCTGGGTTGAGTGAGATAAAGAATGAGGCTTCTTTATATACTATCTTCCCTAATTTTCTAGTGGAGTTAAGCTCCAACTGTCCACAGAAATAGCTGGCTTGGCAATGCACATCTCAGGGGAGTTCCTGCCCTTTCTGTTATACTTTTTCACTTCTCTATCTATTATTTCTAGCATTCTCTCCCAAATTATCTGCTTGCGCTCCAATCCTTGCTTAAGGTCCACTTCTGGAAAAACCCAAATCAAAATGCTGTCTCCATGTTCTCTGGCCTAACTCATCACTCCTATTGATCGACTCAAGACCAGGCAGCAGGGAATTCCAAAGAGCCCTGAACAGCCAGCCCCAAATGCCGCTGCTAAGCAAAGTCCTCTACCAATCAGCAGATATTCCTCTCAACGATGTACAGTTCTGACATTTAAGCTATCTTTCAAGGTATGTTTATTCTGCAATTTTCTCTGTGTTGACCTTTCCCTTTTATTCAATAAATATGTGCACATTTGTCTTTTCCCTTCAAAAAATTAACCCTTCCTTCCCTCCATGGTCTCCTCTAATTTGCTGAAATCACTGAAACTTCTCTGGCAAAAAAAAAAAAAAACTCAATAAATACACTGCCAAATCTAACAGAAAATTTTAATTTTTACCTTATATAGAAGCTTTAATGAAGTCTACTTATTTTCAGGTGGTTTTTATTATTATTATTGTTCAGGGTTTTTGACATCCTTTCTCACTTCAATATCAGAAATTATTCTCCTCTATTTACTTAGAGCATTAAGATTTGGTTTTCACACTTAGATTCTATTTCTAGTTGAAATTTATTTTGTTTATGACATAAAGGCCTTCATATACATGTGGAAGTTGCACATTCACTTCTGAAACACTTCCACCCCAGCTTCTTTGACTATTCTTTCTTCTAACTCACCTTCTAAGTTTTCGTCACTCAGTCATGGCTGAGTTTTGTGCTCTTCTGCCCACCCTGGGAATTCCTCTAAGGCAGTGGTTCTCAACCTTCCTAATGCTGTGACCCTTTAATACAGTTCCTCATGTTGTGGTGAACCCCAACCATAAAATTATTTTCATTGCTACTTCATAACTGTAATTTTGCTACTGTTATGAATCGTAAGGTAAATATCTGATATGCAGGATGTCTTTAGGCGACCCCTGTGAAAGGGTCGTTCGACCCTCAAAAGGGTCATGACTCACAGGTTGAGAACCGCTGCTCTAAGGCTTGATCAATGGTCCATTCCACTTTTCATATCAAATTCTCCTTTTTGACAATCTATTCCCAGTTTTATATTTATTATCTTCTTTTGTAGTTATACACTGCCTGTTGTACAGGTACCTTAAAATCAACAAATTCAAAAGTAAGACATTTTCTCCCAGCCCCCTATGAAACTTCCTATTTCTTCAGTATTCTATTCTAGTCTGATTAATTGACTATTATTTACCCAATTTAACATGTCAAAAATCCAATTCTATTCATTCTTGCTTCAAATCACACCTTAATAAATTAATCAAGTTCTGATTCTTTAATTCATTAATATTTATGATATCACTCTCCTTACCCCCATCAACATCTCAACTAATCTGGTCAATGTATTCTCAATATTTTGCCTTGATCATTTACTGCCTCCAAAGTGATGCAATGGTAGTAGAAGTAGCTACTGCTCCCAATATTTCAAGTTATTTTCCCAGGATTCACAGAAAGAAAACCCTTCAGCCTTTACAGGACCACATGACTTCTTTGGGCAGAGAAGTGATTACTTCCAGATGAAGGTGATGAAAAGTCCATGTATGAATTTCCAGTCTATAATCACCTAAATTATCAATCAAAAGGATGATAACACCTGTGAGCCAGGGTTCCTTGGTGAATATTTAGGTATGAATGCCCAGTTCCTCCTGCCACAAAGATTTAGGGATTAATTTGTTAGCTGGGCTTAATAGTCTACCAAGACTTGATAGAATATCTTTTTTTAAAATATATATTTAATTTATTTTTTACAGTGAGGAAGGGAGAGGGATAGAGAGTTAGAAACATCGATGAGAGAGAAACATCGATCTGCTGCCTCCTACACACCCCCTACTGGGGATGTGCCCACAACCCAGGTACATGCCTTTGACTGGAATCGAACCTGGGACCTTTCAGTCTGCAGGCTGATGCTCTATCCACTGAGCAAAACCAGTTAGGGCCTGATAGAATATCTTAAACAAAATTTTTGTCATGTCACTCTCCTACAGAAAATCCTGAAACAGTTTTCTGACTATTCTTGAAGTATGGTCTAAACACCTTGCTTAGCAAATGAAGGACTTTCAAATGTGTCCTCTGCTCAGCCTAATCACTTCTGCTCAGTGCCTTCACTCTATATACTAATATACTGAGTGCATTTAAAAAATCTTTTTAATCCTTCCTCAAGCACCCAAGGATATGTTTTTTATTGATTTTAGGGAGAGGAAAAGAGAGAGGCACATCAAAACATCAATTGGTTTCCTTCCCTATATGCCCTGACCCACAACCAGGGTATATGCCCTGACTGGGAATCAAACATGTCACCTATCTGTGTACAGGATGACACTCCAACCAGATGGGCCACAACAGCCAGGGCCTGAATGCTCATGTTTTATATCCATATAATTTATGCCTCCTAGCTCTATCTTGAGTTCTCAGTCTTCTATTTAATTGAATAACTTCTATTCAAACTTTAAAATTTCATTCAGAGTCAGTATCTCCAAGTTTTTTCAAACTTCCAGGCTGATTACAAACTTCTCTGGAAAATGTTTTATATCTATCTTTTTTGTTTTATCTTCAAATTCTCGCAAATTAAATAGACACTCAATCTATGTTTCTGAACTCATCTCACAAAATCATTTCAAGACAATTATAAATGTAATATTTAATCATTTTCCCTAGCCAGTTTGGCTCAGTGGACAGAGCGTTGGCCTGCGGGCTGAAGGTTCCCGGGTTCGATTCTGTTCAAGAGCACATGACTGGATTGTGAGCTCAATCCCCTGTGTGGGGCATGCAGGAGGCAGTCGATCAATGATTTTCTCTCAACATTGATGTTTCTATCTCTCTCTTCCTCTCTGAAATCAATAAAAATATATTTTAAAAAATATTTAATCATTTAATGAGACCCATTTTCTCCACAAGGACAAAGTACATCATTTTTATTCATAAATGGATTTACTTGATCAGGTTTTTAAGTAAAATATAGTTAATACACAGATGGTTAAATAGACCTGCTCCTCTCTATCCATTAATTTTCCCCTATTACCTGTGCTGCATCGCTGCTGTATGAGCTGGTGACCTCCACAGACTTTGCCTACTCCAGCACAGTGAAGCAGAACATGAAGCAGGCTCTGGAGGAGTTCCAGAAAGAAATCAGTTCCTGCCTCTGTGCCCCCTGCAAAGGGAATGGGGTCCCTGTCCTGAAAGAATCGCACTGTGACTGCATCTGTCCCAATGAATTCGAAGGCCAAGGCTGTGAGATCACCTCACAGAAAAATGTTCCCACTGATGGATAGTGCTGGTCAAACTGATCTCCATGTTAAGGAGGACATAAAACAAGACAAAGACAGTTCAACAATCCACCTCCTCAAAATGGAGGCAGCCCCTGCTTGGGCCCTGCTTCAGAACACTTAACTGTTAAGGAAGGGAGAGCTCCCTGTTGATAACACTACTGTGGGCTGCACTCAGCGAGAGTTCTGAGCCCTAGGATCTCAGGCAGCCCACCCCACACTAACTGCTCCTCCCCACACTAGCTCCCACCGGGGCCAGCCCAGAGCTGAAGAATAGTGCCATGCAGGATGCTTCAATAAAGATCTGTAAAAAATATATATATAAAATATATATATAATATATATATATATAAAATATATATATAGTTAATAACGTTAACCTTTTCCAGTATATTTATGCCATTCATTTATTTAACCATCCATTAATTCAATACATGTTAGAAAGAAAAATATAATCTTTAATGAACCTTAAAAACCATTGGGAAAAATTTACTGTGTTGGTCCAAGTAACCACAGCTATTTCTTACACTGACTTCTTTATTTATTCCCCGTTTCTATCTTTGCCCTCTTATATGTTAACTCCCAAGCAGCACCCAGGGTTATCTTTTTAAAAAAAAAAATTTGATCATGTCTCTCTTCAGTTAAAAAAAATGTTCAATGGTTTTGCATTTTATTGGAAGCAAAATCCAATATTTTTATTATATTGCATCATACTACACATGATTTTAACTTGCTGCCTTCCTGATCTCATCTCTTTCCATCTCGCCCTTGCTCACTCTGATCTAGCAGCATCCTTTCTTTGAAATCCCTCAAACATACTATTATGGACTGAATTGTGTCCCCTCCAAAATTCAGATGTTGAGGCTTAACTAATTAATGCTCAAAGAGGTCATACAAGCAGGCCCCTAATCCAGTAAGACTTGTGTCCTTATAATAAAGAGACACAATGGGATGTGCACTCAGGAGAAATCAAACCTGCCGGCACCTTGATCTTAGACTTCTAGCCTCTAGAATTATAAGAACATAATTTTTTGTATTTAAGCCACCCAGTCTATGGTATATTTTTATGGCAGCTGTAAATAACTCACACACATAACAGTGACATTGACACCTTTGCAGTTACTCTTCCTTCTGTCTAGAACAATCTTATTCAAATTATCTGCAGGGCTTTCTATTTTGTTGTCGGTCTTTGTTCAAATATGAACTTATCATATGGATGTTCCCTGACAAACACTATAAAATTATATCCCTACCATTCTTCATGTCCTTTTTCCGGTTATATTGTTTTATAGATCTCATTACCATTTTATACATACTTATTTGTTTATTGTTATTCTTTTCCTACTAGAATGTAAGGTCATTTCCCACTAGAATATTATGCTTCTCTATGATAGCAGCATTGTATCTTCTTTCACTGCTGCATCTTTAAGCATTAAAGCAAATTCTTGCGTATGATGGGAACTAAATAAATATATGTGAAAAGAGAGAATGCCTGAATTAATTAATAGGACCTTTTGTCAGATTTTAACTTAATGAAGAGAATAAGTGCATAATTACAGTGAAAATTTCTTTTATGAATATCTTACATGGATATAAGCCAAGTATTATGATGGTAAAGAATGATAACCAGTATATGCTAACTAGCAGGTTTACTTACTAACTACCAACACTAAGGGCATAAAATGGGGGAAAAATTCCTCTCATTTAGTTCTTTTTTATTAATCAAACTACAATTGTATCTTATTTTGCATAATTTCTCATTATATTACTGATGTGCTTTTGGATTATGCTATGGTAATTTTACTTTGTAAATTTAATCTCCTACATGCATAATAATTAGAATGGAGAACACATTTTCTCTTTCAAAGTTGTCTATCATGCTCAGTTACAATATTGAGCTTCTAAATATATGATACATGGAATCATGGCATTTTAGACCTAAAGGGATCCTAGGCACCCTCTCATTTCACTAAGAAATTCTCTTTCTGTATCAAGCATCATGATAAATGTTATATATAAACATTTCAGTTATTAATCCTCATGACAACTATATAGAGTAGCACTAGAGGGCCAGTGCACAAAATTTGTGCATGGGAGGGTCCCTTCAGCCCAGCCTGCACCCTCTCCAATCTGGTACCCCTCAGGGATTGGGCCCAAACCAGCAGTCAGACATCCCTCTCACATTCCTGGACTTCTGGCTCCTAATTGCTCACCTGCCTGCCTGCCTGGTTGCACCTAACTGCCCCCCCCCACCTACCTGCCTGATCAGCCCTCACTGCCTCTGCGTGCCAACCTGATCACCCCTAACTGCCTTCCTCCCTCGCTGGCCTGGTCTCCCCACATATCCTGCTTGTTCAGTCGTTTGGTCATCCCTCACTAACCCCGCTGTCAAACTGGTCGTAGGCAGCCATTTTATAAGGACATGAGGATTAATTTGCATATTACCTCTTTATTATATAGGATGTGAATCCTTCCAAAATTTTTCCTTTTGGATTACCAAAACAAGATACAAAGAAACAAGAGGTTTTGTATAATGCATTTTATTTTAGGTGTATCCTTCTGCACCACCACAGAAGTAGTTTTACAGTGGCCTAGAGTCATGGCAACTGTCATGTCAGCTTGGCTGCTGTAACAGAATAACATAGGTTAAGTGGCTTATAAACAACATTTATTTCTCACAGTTCTGGAGTCTGGAAAGTCCAAGATTAGGGCACCAGCAGATCCAGTGTCTGGTGAGAGCTCTCTTTCTGACTAGCAGAAGGCTGACTGCTTGTTGTACTCTCACATGACAGAGAGCAGAGAGAGGAAAAGCTCTCATGTCTCTGGTTACAAGAGTACTACTTCCTTTCATGAGGGCTCCATCTTCATGCCCTAATTATTCCTAAATGCTCCACCTCCAATTGGAGTTAGGATTTGAACATATTGGGTGGGGAGGGGGGGAAGCAGGACACAAAAATTTGGTCTATAACAGCAACTCTCAAAATTAATGCTGAAATTTAATTTCCCTGCATTCCCCTACTGAGTTGATTTTTTTCTCTAGTTGTCACCAGAGTTCCTAGAATCTACACATCCCCTCTCTACATATCCCGCAACCCCAAGACACTGCTGATACTAGGGGTATGTAACAGTGGGCACTGGACCCAACTCCTTACCTGGGCTACAGCACAGCCCACCTACATTCCCCACTCCCTTCCTGAGGGACGTGTGCAGTTTCTCTAGCTGTTTACCTTTGGTATATCCTTCAACCTTCTTATTAGGTATTTTTGGTTTAATGTAGCCCCATCCTACTTGCCTACACATTTTTTTCTAAATATTATATATTGTTTATTCCACCAGCTTCCAATTCTGTAAAAAAACAAACAAACAAACAAAAAGAAACACCTGAGACTCTGAGGAGTAAGTTTCTCAAATTACCCAATTCTCTACTTGACAGATTTTTTGACTCTATGCCTGACTTCAAACCAATTTACTCTAAGATTAGAGACAGAAGCTAGATTTTAGCTCAGGTTCCTTGGATGCCAAATCAGTGAAACGAGTTTCATCCACCCTCAAATGATTCACAACAAACTAAACAAGGAATTATGTCCACCCATCCTAGCCAACCGATGTGAATTTCACAAGGTTCTGAGCAGTTTTGGTCATAACTGAAAATAGAGCAAATGAATGAACCTCTTTTCTTTTCTGACTTTGTGAAAGGACTGTATTTTAAATTGTTGATATGTCCATTTATAAATCTGACTTTAGCAATTGCAAGCTGGTATATGTTGAAATATGAGAAGATTTTTTTGTAAAACAAAAAAAAAAAACCACAAGATAATGGAAAACTTGACATTGTTATTTTATCCATGTATTTTTCCCAGATCATTTTCCAAAAATATTGGATTTTTCTATTAAATAAGATTATGAATAAGACTTTTTAAATTAAAGTGATCTATTTATAATCATCCCAGTATCTAATTTATCAGGAAGCTATATTGCTATTTCAGAGTAACATTGAAAACATCATTTTAACTGCTCTGCCGTCACCCAGATTGGAGTTCTCATTATGTTCTATGGAAGCCATGAGGCTTGGTGTTATTGCAGGAGCCAAATATATATACAGTTATACTAATCCTGATACAAGCTTATCCAAACCATTACTTAATTTATAAAGTCTTGACATTATGTATTTGCCATGCATATTAAAGGATAGAGTATAATCGCACACGAGGCAGTTTCTCAAAATGAAAAGGTGCATAGCCAAGAGATTTGGAATGACTAATGAATATCATTTATACTTCATTCCAAGGTGAGCTCTTTACCGATTCCCCGTTTAAATGCAAAAAAAAAACAGTGACAATTCAAAAGCTTATCAACTACCGAGCGAATAAATAAATTATGACATATTTGTATAATGAAACAAATATACAAACAAGCTCCATGCACAACAGAGATGAATATCACAAACATGATGCTGAGTGAAGGATGCGTGACAGAAAGTTATTCTGCAAGATTCCAGCTCGCTAGAGGTTTGGATGCTGGTCTCCTTGATGGAGGGGGGAGAAGGAGGCGATGGCAAGAAGAGGCCTCCTGGGGGGGGGGGGTTATGAAGTTCCAATTTTTGTTATGGGAGCCAGGTACCCAGGTGTGTCCTTTTCAGTAGTTGTATTCTTATTATCTGAGTAGGTGCTTTACGTTTTAATTGAAAGAGCTTACAAAAGTCACTGGCTGCTCCAAACTTAACGAAGTATCTGTTTGATCACGTGATGTTTTAAATTTAGGGGGCCCAATTAATGAATCATCCAAATCCGAATAAATGGGAGGAGAGTGAATGAGAAGGCTATGAATAATTACAAGAGGAGCGGCCTAGGCAAACCAGGATCTGTGGTTGTCTTAGGACACAGCCCGAACGGTTCTTTCTTTAATTCTGACATAATTATTATGAACATGACTTGCCAACATGTTTGTTACTTATTTTAAGCTTTTGGAGGCCAGGGGTGTGGTCATAGCTACTCGAAATGCCCCAGAATAGCTAGAAAGATAAAATTGATGATATCAATGCAACCATTTGAAACAAAAATGTTTGCTCCATTAAGATCAAAGCCTTTGATTCACTTCATATGCTTTCCCAGCTCCATTTCAGTTTACAAAGAGCTGTTATGTGACTTTCTTCAATGACAAAACCTCCAGGAGATTTCAGAGAAGGAAGAGAATGACCTAAAGGCCTCATGAAAGCAGTAAAGCTTGAGCGAGGCCTTGTAGGTAGGAAGGAATTTGAATAGAGAGATGGATAAATTAGGACAGGACAGGGTTCGTCTGATGGAAATGTCCTGTGAGCCACAAATACAAGCCACATGGATACTTTCAAGTTTTCATAGCCACATCTTTAAAAACGAAAAAGAAAAGGTGAAATTTAAAAAATAAAATCAAAGACTTTGACACCCAAAAATGTTCAAAACCAAGAACCCCACCCCAAAATTGATGGTGATATGTAAGAATACTGACAATAATGCAGAGTGGGGTCAAGACAGAAAGCCCATAAAACCCAGAGAGAAAAAGGGCCCACCGCAGAAGACAGAGAGCAGTCCCACTGGAAAAATATAAAACCACTTCCAAAGGAAAGAAATATGAAACCATTTCTTTGTATGTGATTTTCAAAGAATAAATGAGCCTGTGAAAAGTTATACATATTTTAGAAGACCATTCGTTCTCAAGGAGAAGACCATTAGTTGCTAGGGTACTGTGTTCACTCTTACTGCTTACCCTGCTCATCACCCTAAAGGTAGCAGGTTATGCAATGTCACAGGAGAGAACAATTTTTGTATCAAATTTTCAGTTATTAATTTCTCAAGCATTCTTATACCAGGGGAGAGGTGATAATTGAAAGATAAATTAAAAGAATTACTTTGTAGTCGTCTAATAGGCTGTCTACAAAATGAAAGGCAATAGAAAGATTAAAATGTATATGGTTTTCTATTATCTGGCTAAAGTGCTTTGCTAGAATTAAAGGGGGAGAAGGGCTCAGTTGGTTGGAGTGTCGTCCCATACACCAAAAAGAGTTTCAGTTTCCATCCTAGTCAGGGCACATGCTGAGGTTACAGGTTCAATCCCCGGTTGGGGCACATAAGGGAGGCAACAGATTGATGGTTTTTAAATATATTTTTATTGATTTGAGAGAGGAAGGAAGAAGGAGAGAAAGATGGAAACATCAATGATGAGAGAGAATCATTGATCGGCTGCCTCCTGCATGTCCCCTACTGGGGATCGAGCCCACAACCCTGGTATGTGCCCTTGACCAGAACTGAACTTAGGAATCTTCAGTCCACAGGCTGAAGCTCTATCTACTGAGCCAAACCAGCTAGGGCTGATGTTTCTCTCTCTCTCTCTCTCTCTCTCTCTCTCTCTCTCTCTCTCTCTCTCTCTTTCTCTTTCTCTTTTTCTCTTTCTTTCATCAATAAAAACATATCCTCAGGTGAGGATTAAACAATAATACATACATATGAAAGGGAAGAAGACAACATTTCATTTAGGGTGGCACACAAACAACTAATTCATTATAGGGAGAAGGCAGTATGAGGACAGGATCTGGCTAGGTAAGGTTTTCCGTCTTCATTCTTCCTCAACATCTCATTGCAGCCGACAATGCTGCTCCCATCACAGGCTCCCAATCAGATAAGCTTCTGGAGAAAGCTTCCTTCCTTCTGCCTCAGCAGCCTCTGCCCTCGCACCCTCAGCCCTGAGACTCATGGAAGACAGCCTTGAACAAAGCAATGGTTTAACTGAGCTCTTCCTGGTGGTGAGATTCACCATAATGCTCAGCTCCTCCCCACTCCTGACCTGTAGAGGCACCACATCACGTCGATTCCCACCATTTCTGGTGTCACTGGAGCGCAACTGAGTCCAGCAGCAGCAAACACCCACCCTCCAGAGCAGCTTTCCAGGCCTCTGTTTACGGGCTCACCTGCACAAAGGCCAGACTGGAATCTGATGATGAAGAATCAGGAAAATCCCTTTCCTTTGTAACACTTCCCCAAATAAATGAAACTTCCACGGGCCTCACCTGTTCTCACAAACTCTTATCTCCATTGATCCCAGGCTCAATTACAATGGAATATTTTACTTTGGAGACATCACTTATCATTCCTTCCAGCATGAAAATCATGTAGAAAGTGAGCACCTGTGCAGTACCCCCAGGCAATATCAAACATTCTCCTTCCTGCTAAATGATTTTCTGTCAGCCAGTGTGCTTGGCACCCTTGGGAAAAACAGAGGTTCATTTACAAAGAATTACACTGCCCAGTCATAAATTTAATCCACCAAATCAATAGCATTTAGATTTTTAAAGAAGATAACCAAGGTGCTATCAATAAGGGGTGGGGGAGAGGGGAATCTTGTTCTTTACGGTCAGATCATTTCCAGAAATCTAATTATTTGGCCATTGAAAAACCACAGTGTTATAATCCCAACTGGATATGTTAAAACAGTACAATGTAAAAGCCTCAGAAACTGTCAGTCAGAAAACTTCCAAGAACGATTCATCACCACTTTCCGGGTATGATGCTGAAGATAGTTTATCTCCCTACACCAGACGTGAAGAACGCAGATAAGTGGCTCTAAACGGGCTGCAATGATGATCAGATAATACGGTACAGTCACTCCTCTCTGTCATGAATCACAGGGTTTTATACCATCCACTTAAGGCCCTCCTGCGTTTTACAGCCCGATGCAGCAATGTCAAACATTTTAATTCACCGAAGGACAAATGAGTTATACACGTTGCAAGCAGACACAGGTCTGGCTGTTTATAGACATGCTGAGGTGGCAGGGACACGCCCTCCTTTCAAAGGAGAATTGGGTTTCTGACTGATACAGCTTTTGAAGGAGAATTCCTGTCTTTCTGAGATGCGAATGAAAAATGATTTCTGTCACAGGTGGTTGGGAATGGCCACTTGCAGAGACCTATCTTTAAAGGCTATTTCTTCATCCCCAAAGATTTCTGGGCCAGTTGGGTTCTCAATCTCAGTACTATTGATCCAGACACGTTATGGTCCATTTGGGTATACTGACAAAGAGTGAGAAAAAAAAATGTTTTTTAGCTGTCAGTAAAGAAATTCCTTTCCGTGTCTCTGGTCTAAAGTTCTACACTGAGATTTGCAGCCTCTGCAGATGCATTTGGAGTTTGGGTGAGGGAGATGAATGTTCAATTAGAAGAGTGTAGGCAGGGGTCCAGGTTACAGACTAAGCTAAGGGAATGTCTGTGCAGCCATCTTTAGGGGGAGGGGGGTAGTAGTCTGGGAGACTCACAATGTTTATCCTCTGCTGGAGTCAGATAGCTGTCTCCTCCTCAGTAAACTGGAGATAACATTATCATCTATTTCAAAATACATATGAGAATCAAAGAAGAAAATGTTGAAAAGTGCTTACCTAAAAGGAGAACCCAGCGCACTTTGTCACAGGAGAAATGGAAGTTGTGATCGCTCCCATCCCTAGAGGCATTAGCCAGCTCAGTTCCAATTATCCAATCTCTTATTCTCACATCATCTGCTGCTTCTCACAATGTTGTGTTAATAGAAAAAGTGCTGGCAGCAGGCACACAGCACTAAGACTCTGGCCAAGAATTCCCATTTCCACTGCAAGTGGAAATCGCAAGCTATGATTGAAGTGCAATGGAGAAAACATCATTTCTTACGAAACATCCAAAGAGTCTGCCAGGTACATGTGAAGAAATTGTTTTAGAGATGAAGCGAGCTCTAATCACTTTCACTTAATTTGAGAGCAGAGATAGGAGTGGAACTTGAGGCTGGAGCCCAGGATGCCAAACCCACATGAAACCTAAACTAAGTGATCTCCTTTTAGCCTATGTTCTATGACAAGCAGTGCGTGAAGAAAAATAAAACTAAAATAAATCATCTTAACTACAAATATTCTAATTGGAGTTTAAAAGAGAAAGACAAGGGAAGAGGCGTTTATATGAAACTTGAAAATAGACCTGGAAACAAAGTGACAAAATGGCACCAATTACTGATGCCACTATTTGTCACTCACTGTCTTATATATGTGTTCTGAGTACCCATAAGCTTCATACTCTGTGCTAAACTTTAGTGAAAAGAAAATGAGAGATACTACTCTTGTGTCTGAGGAGCCCACATTTAGACAGAAATATTTTTAAAATATTTTTATTGATTTCAGAGAGAAAGAAAGAAGGAGAAATAGAAACATCAATGATGAGAGAGAACCACTGATTGGCTGCCTCCTGCAAGCCCCTCACTGGGGATCAGGCCTGCAACCCAGGCATGCGCCCTGACCGGGAATTGAACCATGACCTCCTGGTTCTGGGTTGATGCTCAACCACTGAACCACACCAGCCAGGCTGGACAGGAATATTTAATCAGGATAAAGTAGTGGGATAGAAGCGCATTGCTGGGAAAATGCAAGGTGGGAGATATCACTCTGTTTTCAGGAGTCAGGGAAAGTTTCCTACATGGAGGGAAGGTTTGAAAGGCAAATGAGGGTTCACTAGAAAAAAAATGAGTGGGAAAGAGGGAGAGATGGATAATTAGACTCTGAGCAGCTGTGAACGAGCAGTGTGCCAAGGAAAACAGGAGTTATTTGGCGCAGTTGTACAGCATGAAAGGAAGGAGGGGCAATGGTGGAAGCAGAAAGAGGTTAAGCTAGAAAGAAAAAAAGGGCTCAGATCACAGCAAACCCCAGCGGAAGATACAAACAAGCCCAAGCCTGAGAAGAGAAGGCTGACAATAGCTAGAAGGGACTGGAAATTACCCAGCGATATCACTCATTATGTGGCTCAGCTTCACTGCAGACACAAAAATCTCTGTGATCAGGCAGCGTGGATCAGCAAACTATTATCTGTCCAATATTTACATAAAGAGAGGATGTGTAGTAATGAAAACATCTCAAGGATAATCCAGTTTGAGAGCAAAGATTGCTAAACTAAGTATTATGTAGGTTTCTGTCAAACAGAGATGTGGGTCCCGGCACATCTCCTAATCTCCTCATATGCACACGATCAATCTTTCATAACCAGCTCCATCAGCCAAACCACATCAGCACATTATGAAGAAGCACTGCTTTAAAAAAGAAATAAAGTAAAACTCAAGTTGTCACCGATGGTTACATAAAATGAATAATTCTAGAGAGAAAAATTTAATTTCTCCCCGAGCATACACTTTCAGAGAAAGCTTCTGCTATTACCAATTTAAAATACCTCTTCTGCTTTCAGCTTTCAGTTCTGACATGTAAAGAGCTTGGAAGTCATCCTGCCCATCCTTAAAACAAGAAATGGCTGGGCAAAATGGAAATCGATGGCTATGTGGATCTATTGGAGAATGAGGTCACAGGATCAAAAAATAAATACCCAAAATTTAGAGAGATGGGTATATCCAGAGAGATATAGCAACAGAAAATTGCTTACCTAGAATAGAAGTCACTGAAGTAATAAATTAAATGAAACATAAATTGAAGTCATATATATATATAATATCTGAGATATTAGAGGCCCGGTGCACAAATTTGTGCACCACTGGGGTCCCTCAACCTGGCCAGCAGGATTGGCCAAAAAATGGCTCTCTGACATCCACCGAGGGGTCCATATTGTGAGAGGGCATAGGCGAGGCTGAGGGACCCTATCATTGCATGATCGGGACCAGGGAGGGACATGGAGGGTGGCCAACCAGGGAGGAACCATGGGAGGGCTCCAGGGCATGTCCGGCCTGTCTTACTCAGTCCTGATTGGCCAGACCCCAGCAGCTAGTCAGAGTGTCTGCTCCCTGCTGGTCAGTGCATGCCATAGCAAGCAGATGAGCAGCCTTAGCATATCATTAGCATATTATGCTTTGATTGGTTGAACAGCCAGATGACCAGACACTTAGAATAAAAGCCCAAGCAACCAAATGACCAAACCACCGAATGATCAAATGACTGGTTGACTGGTCACTATGATGGTGCACTGACCACCAGGGGGCAGACACTCAATGCAGGAGCTGCCCCATAGTGGTCAGTGTGCTCCTGCAGCCATTCTCCAGCGGCTGGCCAACCTCCCATGGTCTCTCCCTCTGGCCAGCCAACATTCCCCAGTCCATCTCCCTGGCTGGCTGGCTTGATGACCCTGATGGGGGCTGCTGGCCAACCTCCCATGGTCCCTCCCCCTGGCCAGCCAACATCCCACAGTCCGTCTCTCTAGCTGGCTGGCTTGATGACCCTGATGGGGGATGCTGGCCAACCTCCCATGGTCTCTACCTGGGGCTGGCCAAACCTCCTGCTGTCCCTCTCCCCAGTCACCAACCCCCTGCAGTCTTTCACCCCAGCCAGCTGACCCAATGACCCCAATCAGGGCCACCAGCCAACCTCCTGCAGTTCCTCTCCCTGGCTGGCCAGCCTCGATGGCTCAGATAGAGGTGGCCAGCCAACCTCCTACAGCTCCTCCCCCTGGCTGGCCAATCTCCCACCGCCCCTCCCTCCCACAGCCAGCTGGCCTGGTGGCCTGGATTGGGTGGCCAAACCTCCCACAGTCCTTCCCCCGAGCCAGCCAACCTCCTGTGACCCTGTTCAGTGACCGGCTAACCTCTGTGGCTTTTCCCCCCATTGTAAGATATGACAAGAACTTTCTCCATAACAAAAGCCTAATCTCCATGAAAAAAATATTTTGCCAGAACACAATTTTGACATGTTATTACAGTTAAGGGAAAAGAATTCCCCCCCACAAGAGATCCCTCTAGCCTCCTTGTCCCCTCTAAGAGGACAAATACAATCAATAAGAGACTGGATTTCAAAGAAAACGATTAGGAACACAGAACCTGAGAAAGAGAATAGGAAGCAAGAAGGTGTGAAGGGAGAAATACCAAATGCAGAAAACATTATGAGGGTCTCACTCCCAAGACACGGATACACTAAACGTCTGAAACATAATCAAAGAATATAAAAATACTCCTTCCCCCTATATTTTCACATTATCTTTAAAAGAATAATATAACCGTATCGTAAGAGTGCTTTAAAGTTGATATAAGACATAGACACCCTCTAAATTAAAGAATGTACTTGTTTGCGGTCACTTTATTTTTTATTGTGGTAAAATTGGTATGCAAGAATACATACATTTGAGGTGTACAACATTATCATTCAATATTTGTATAAACTACACCTTGCTCACCACTGTAAGTCTAGTTACCATCCATCACCATACTAATGATCACTTCAATGTATTTCATCCTTCCTGAATGCTCTCCCTTCTGAAGCCACCAATCTGTTCTCTAGAGTTTCTTTGTTTTCTTTTACTTATTTGATTTACATTCTGATAGAAGTAATGTCATATGGAATTTATTTTTCTCTGACTTTTTTACGTAGCATTATATCCACCCATGTTGTTACAAATGGCAAGATTTCCTTCTTTTTAGATAGTTGAGTAGTAATTTAATTGTGTATGTATGTAGCACATCATAAGTTGTTTCCATATTTTGACTACTGTATATAGTGCTGCAATAAACATAGGAGTTCATATATTATTTCAAATCAGTGGTTTTGTATTCTTCTGTTAAATACCCAGAAGTGAAATGCTGGATCATATGGTAGTTCTACTCTTAATTTTTTGAGAAATCTTCATAGTGTTTTGCACAGCAGCTGCACCACTTTACATTCCCATCAACAATATATGAGGGCTCCCTTTTCTTCACATCCTCACCAACACTTATCATTTCTTCTTTTTGAACATAGCCAATCTAACAGGTATGAGGTAATATCTCATTACGGTTTTGATTTATAGTTCCCTGATAACTAGTGATGTTGAATATCTTTTCATGTGCTTATTGGATATCTATATGTCTTATTTGGGGGAAAAATATCTGTTCAGAACCTCTGCCTATTTTTTAATCAGGTTGCTTGTCTTATATTGTTGAGTTGTGTGAATTCTATATATAATTTGGATGTTAACCCCTTCTCAGATATATGATTTGCAAATAACTTCTCCCATTCAGTAGATTGACTTTTAACTTTCTTGTGTTTTTTTTTCACTATGCAGAAGCTTTTTAGTTTTTGTAGTCCCACTTATATTTTTTGCTTTGGTTTCCCTTGCCTTTGGAGTCTTGTGCAAAAAAAAAACATTGCTAAAACTGATATCAAAGAGCTTACCTCCTATGTTTTCTTCTGGTAATTTTAAGGTTTCAGGTGTTACATTCAAGTCTTTAATCCATTTTGTGTTATTTTTCTTTACATAGTATCATGTCATCTGCAAATAATGACAGTTTTACTTCTTCTTTTCTAATTTCAATACCTTTTATTTATTTTTATTGCCCACTTTCTATGGTTAGGATCTGCAATACTATGTTGAATAATGGTGGTGAGAATGGGTATCCTTGTCTTATTTCTGATCTTAGAGGAAAAGTTTTCAGCATATCATTATCATACATGATGTTAGTTGTGGAGTTTTATATATAGCCTTTATTATGTTGAGAGATATTCCTTCATACCAACTTTGTTGAGAGTTTTTATCATAAATGGATATTGGATTTTGTCAATGCTTTTTTAGCATCTATTGAGATAATCATAGGATTTTTATCCTTCATTTTGTTAATGTGGCATATCATGTTGATTAATTTGCTGATGTTGAACCATCCTTGCATCCCTGAGAAAACTCCCACTTGATCATGGTGTATGACCCTTTTAAAGTATTATTGCATTTGCAAATATTTTGTTGAGGATTTTTGCATTTATGATTGTCAGAAATATCAGCTTGTAATTTTCTGTTATTTTTGTCTGTTTTTGTGTCTGGTGGGTTTTGGTATCAGGGTAATGCTGACCTTGTAAAGTTAGTTTGGAAGCTTTCTGCATTCTTCAATTTTTTGGAAGAGTTTGAGAATGATTGGTATTAAATCTTCTTTATATCTTTGGTAGAATTCATTAGTGAAGCCATCTGGTCCTGGACTTTTGTTTTATGAGAGTATTTTTTTTATTATTATTACTGATAAAATCACCTTAGTATTAATAGATCTATTCAGATTTGCTATTTCATCATGGTTCAGTCTTGGAAGATTGCATGTTTCTAGGAATATCTATTTCTTCTCAGTTGCCCTATTTGTTGGTGCATAATTATTATAGTAGTCTCATGGACTTTTGTATTTCTGTGGTATCAGTTGTAACTTCTCTTTCATTTCTGATTTTATTTACTTGAGCTATCTGACTTTCTTGGTGAGTCTAAATAAAGGTTTATTGATTTTGCTTATCTTTTCAAAGAAACAGCTCTTGGTTTCATTGATCTTTTCTATTTTTTGCCTTTATTCATTTTTACCCTGATCTTTATTATTTTTATCCTTCTACTATCTTTGATCTTCTTTCTCTAGTTCCTTTGGTGCAATATTAGATTACTTATTTGAGATTTTTCCAGGTATAAAAGACTGTTTTAATATTTTAAAAAATCAATGTGATCCACCACATCAATAGACTAAATAAGAAAGACCATATGAACATTTTAGTCATTGCAGATAAACATATGACACTCATGTGTGTTTTTAAAAGAAACTCTCAACAAGTTAGATATAGGGTCTTCCTCATCTTGATAAATAACATCCACAAAAACTCTCCAGCTAATGTCAGACTTAGTGGTGAGAAACTAGACACTTTTCTCTCAAGATAAGGAGCAAGGCAAGGTATGCTCTCTAAAGATTCCTTTCCAACATCGTATTGGAAAGCTTATGTAGTGCAATAAGACCAAAAACAAGGAATTAGAAACATACAGACTGGAAAAATAAATCAGTTTTTGTTTGCAGATAAAATTATTGTTTATATAGAAACTCTCTAAAAATTAGGTAGGGGAGACTGGAAAATATGCAATTATAGTCAGGTTGCTATAAGAATACAAGTAAATACATAAAAGTTTATTGCTTTCCAACAAAAATTAGAATTTGAAATAAAATAAAGAGAAATTACAACAGCATGAAAGAATGAAATTCATCAATTTAAAAAATATAGTATCTAATGCTAAAAATTATAAAACTCTGATGAAAAAATAAAATAACATTTAAGTAGAGAAATACTCAATGTTCATAGATTGAAATAGCCAAATTGTTAGGTTGTCAATTCTTCCCACTTGATATATAGATTCAATACAGGCTCAAACCAAATCCCAGCAGGCTGTTTTGTAGGTATCAGCAAACTGCTTTTAAAGTTTATATGGGAAGACAAAAAGCCAAGATAGGCAATCCAATACTAAAGAAGAACAACAAAATTGAGAGACTCAAATTACATGATTTTTAAGACTCGCTGTAAAACTAAGTAATGAAGACAATGTGGTGTTGATGAAAGAACTGACACATAGTTCATAAAGAAAGCCCAGAAATAGACCCACATGAATATAGCCAACTGATTGTTGAAAAACAGTATAGGCAATTCAGTACTGTTTTGTACTGAATATCCACACATGTAGATATCTAGCTGTTCCAAGTTGGAACAACTGGATATCTACATGTGTGGCAAATAAAATAATTCCCCCTACAAAAATGTTATTGTCCTAGTCCCCGGGGCCTGTAAATTGATTATCTATATATATAAAAGCCCAGCAACCATGGTGGAACAACCAGAATTACTGGTTGCTGTGATGTGCACTGACCATTAGGAGGCAGATGCTCAATGCAGGAGCTGCTTCCTGGTGAGCATAGCAGCAGTGGCAGGAGCTTCTCCTGCCTCCGCAGCAGCACTAAGGAGCAGTGAGCTAAGCAGCAAGGAACAAGCAGGCAGGAAGTTAGGAGCCAGGGGTCCTGGATTGCGAGAGGATATAGGCCAAGTTGAGGGACCTTCCCCCCACCCCCATGCATGAATTTTGTGCATTGGGCCTCTAGTCTTATTGATAAAAGTGATTTTGCAAATGTGATTAAGGGTCTTGACATGGTGAGATTACCTGGATTATGCAAATGAGGCCAAGTAATCATAAGTATCTTTAGGAAGAAGGGGAGGGCCAGAGAAAGAAACCTTACAACAGAAGCTCCTGCTGTTGCTTTGAAGCTGGAGGAATTGTCCATGAGGCAAGGAGTTCCAGTGACCTCCAAAAGATAGAAAAAAAGGACACGTTTTCTCCTAGAGCCTCCAGAAGTAACACAGCCCCCAAAACCTATTTTGGATTCTTGGTCTCAAGAAAAGTAAGAAAATAAATTTGTGTTGTTTTAAGCCACTAAGTTTGTGCTAATTTGTTACAGCAGCAATAAGTAACTAATAACTATGCAAAATAATTAATCTTGATATAAACTTTACACCCTTCACAAATATTATGTCAAAAATGGATCATAGACTTACATGAAAAATGGAAAATTATAAAGCTTATTGAAAAATAAAACAGAAAAATGTGAGGTGACATTTGGTTTAACAATTAATTTTTTTATAACTACACCAAAAGCAAGATCTATCAAATTATTTTTTTAAAAAAACCTTATTAAAAGATTAAGCCCTGAGTGGTTTGGCTCAGCGGATAGAGCACTGGCCTGTAGACTGAAGGTTTGATTCCAGTCAAGGGCATGTACCTTGGTTGCGGGCACATCCCCAGTAGGGGCTGTGCAGGAGGCAGCTGATCGATGTTTCTCTCTCATCGATGTTTCTAACTCTCTATTCCTCTCCCTTCCTCTCTGTGACAAATCAATAAATATATTTTTAAAAAAATTAAAAACTTCTGCTTTGAGAAATATACTGCTAAGAGAATAAAAATAAAAGTATCGTATGCTGAATTATGCCTCCTCAAAATGTCCACATCTTAATCTTATGAATATGCTACCTTATATGGCAGAAGGGATTTTACAGATATAATTAAGGATCTTCAGATGGACAGATTATTCTGAATTATCTGAGTGGTACCAATGTAAACATAAGGATCCTCATAAAACAAGGAAGGATTCACCTCCCAGTAAGGGCATCCACCTGGGTTGCAGGTGCTCTCCAGGCTGGTTGGGGCACATGTGGGAGGCAACCAGTCCTCTCTCTCTCTCTCTCTCTCTCTCTCTCTCTCTCTCTCTCTCTCTCTCTCTCTCTCTTCTCCCCCCTCCCTCCATCCTTCCCTTCCACTCTGACTAAAAAAATCAATGGCAAAAATATCTTGCATAAGGATTAAACACACACACACACACACACACACACACACACACAAAACATAAAACCTTTTTAAAATTTTTGGAGTCTGTAAGATTAAAAGCAAAAGGAGCAATACTTCAGTACTGCAATATAGTTTATACAGTTTCTTTCCCATTGCTGAGTGTTAAAAATTCTGAGACAGCTATAACTTCATATTGGAATTAATGTAACTAGTAAGTAATTACATGGGAGGTGATTGGAGCATTGTTTCTTACTATTGGAGTGAGAGTTTACAGATGAGAAAGAGCAAGGGGCACCAATGATCTGTACAGTGCTGGATTCGAGTTGGAGACACTCTGAACTAATTAGTCTAATGTAGATACAGATGATACTTACAGAAATAATAATAGATAGATAGATAGATATATACACCGGTTAGTATACGCACATATATTTCCAGGACCTGTCAGCTAGAAGATCTAGAAGTAATGACATCCCATTAGCAAGTAGCAGTGGAAGAACTTGAATCATTGTCTCTAATACCATCTATATATATAAAAAGCCAGTGACCAGAATGCCAGAATGACTGGAACAACCAGTTGCTATGATGCCCACTGCTGCTGGCCAACTGCCCATGGCCCCTCCCCCCAGCTGGCCCAGTCTCAATCTTCCCACATCTGAGAGGGCCAGCCAGACCCCACCCATGCACCAATTAATGCACCAGGCCTCTAGTTCTCTAATCAAAGGAACCAGGACTTCCTGAAGAATTGGCTGATTCCAGAGCAGAAGCAGGAAAAACAAGATGTCCCAGAGCATCTGTTAGTAATAAAGTGCTCAGAAACCAAAATGATATGGGAAGTGAAAGGAACAAAGGAGTCAAAGTGCAAAGTCAGAACAACTCGAGCAACAGAATAATTAGCATGTCATTGGGTCATAGCAGAAAGTACATAATAAATAACATGTAACACAGTCTAATCATGAGAAAAACATCAGATTGAACAGCATGGTGAAATATTACACAATATCTGAATACTACTCTTCAACACTAAGGCAAGCCTGAGAAATTTTCAGAGTCTAGTTAAGCCTGAGGAGACATGACTAATTAGAATGTAGTGTCCTTGATAAAAAGGCATGCACATACAGAAATACACATTTCAAATGGTTAGCATTATATTTAACAGTAAAATGAATTAAAACCACTATTAAATTCTCAAAAAACAGTAAAATTTTAAAACAAAAAGAGATTATAATTATTTACAAAAACTATATCTAAGCAATTTAAACAAAACCATTAAAGTTATTTTATGAGCCACTGAAGTATCTGGATGTAAAAACATAACTAATTTAAGTTGTATCAAGGATCAGAAAATACATGTGGAAGACCTTCCAATCACATAAGAATATGTAGCATGATCCTACTAAGAAATTGTTTGATCTATGGAATAAAGTAAAGAGAGAAGTTTTCA
>PVJC01021909.1:0-27751 GCA_004026665.1 Murina feae | reverse complement strand
AAACGGCAGTAATGTGAATTATTAATATTTCCTACCATGGACAGCATTTTGAGGAAACATTTTAAGCAACACATACATCTCTCCTGCGTGCATCCATTTATGCAACAGTTCTTCGCTTGTCCCCTTGACTTGTGTGAGGTGGTGTCTGATGCTGTGGGGGAAACAAACCCTGCCCCTTAGAAGCAGCCTTGAAACCCTGTGGCTGACGAGCAGGAGCCGCAGTGGCACCAAAAGCACCGCGTTGAGCCGGAAGAGATCCACTCTACCGCGTGCGTTAGGTCACGGTGCTCATTTTATTTCTTGAGGTCTAATTGGCAGGGGATAGCGGTGATATGTGCAGTGTGTTCCTGGTGTGCGACTACTCTTCAGTGTGTGATATTGTTACAGAAGTGCTGCCGGAATCCTCTCTGCCCTAAATCTTAGTTTTTAAAAGCTGTGCCTGGTTATTTTAGTGTGGGCATTTGTTTCTTACCAAGGCAGCCAGTGGGAGGCAATCTGGCACACCCACGTAGAATGTGGGCCACAGAAGCAGAGGGCCCAGGCTCACCCTCTGGCCTGACCATTCACTCACAAGCAGCCTCACTGTGGGCCTGTTACTTATCCTCAGGGAGCTCTCATTCAGGTATAAAATGCAAATGATCATAGTATCTATTCCATAGTGTGACTGTGAGGATCCAAGACTGTAAGACACACATGGGAAGTGCCTGGCACTTAGCAACCCCTCAGGAAAGGTAGCTATTGCTATTATGTTAATATACTAGTACGTCCTGTAATAAGGCGCATGCTTCCTTCATTTCAGGTGACCTCCTTTGACAGGATTTAATGTACACAGAGATCCTTTACGGTACAGATGCTTCATTGTAACCCCAAAGCCTTAGTCTTGGTGAATTCTCCGGTGTTGGGAACATGCACATTGGGGCAGCACCCAGCATTGCCTCACAGCCCTGGGAAGTGTTTGGGGTCCCTTGTGTGCAGATAGCGGGAGCCTTGTTTAGCATGAGGGTCCTGGGGTCTGGAAGAGAGTAAGACATGGGAGGTCTCTGCTAGGGAGACACCCTGCCCAAATGCAAGTGTGGCTCCTGAGACACAACCTGTCATTGTACTGTCTGCAAATGTGCAAGGTCACTCTCTTGGGACTGAGGGCCGGGGGGCAAAAAGGGGGCCGAGAGTGGAGTGCAGGGAGGATTTGGATTTGGACCAGGGGCTGCAAAGGAAGGTATTTGCTTTGCAGAAGTTGAACTACATTCAACTACATCGAGACGCGTTCATGCCACCAGCCTTGAGCAAACAGAACTTTTAAAAATTTGTGGAAATAGATAACAGAATTCCAACATTTCAGCAGAGGATCAGGTGCCAAAAGGCTACCTGATGGCATTTTTTGGTTGATTAGGGTGTTCTTCACAGCATGGAACTTGGTCAAGAGTTCATCTTGGAAAAGGTATTAACTAGTACATCGGCTGCTTTCTGTCTACACTTGTCAGAGGAGGATATGGTGGTGTTAGACGGAGCTTGCCCTGGGAGCTCTTTGGCCCACTTCTGCAAACAGGAACGTCTTTTTTTGTTTTGTTTTGTTTTTAGTGAGCAGTGGGTATATTTTTTAGTCTCTGGCGCTAGTCATTCAGCAGCGATGAGCGCGTATGTTTGTGTGTTGTTTGTCTGCCTCTTGCACCCAAACATCCTCCAGCTGCGGGTCTTTTCCTTCTCTGCATGTAAAGCCAGTAAACGAAACCAAAAGCCCTGGGGAAAGGGTGAGGAGAGCAGCAGAAAGGAGCCCTCTCCTTTGTGAAAAAGCCCGCCACTGGCTGAATCTTAAGGAAAAGCTGAGGGACCTTTTTCCCGTGACAGTGTTAACAGAGCAAAGCGCTGATCCCCAGGCGGAGGGGTCCTGCTCTGGGTTGGAAGTAAGTTGCATCTTTGTGCTGGGGCTTCTGCCACAAGGTGAGACGTTTACATCTGACGCTAAGAAATGATTGGTGGTGGGGAAAAGAAACAGCAAACATATGTCTTACAGGTCAGCCTTTCAATTATACTGTTTTCATTCTGTCATGGGATACCCGGCTCTTAACTCGCTGGCGAAGTCTGCGAAGCTGGGTTGTTTGCATCTATTTTTATCTCATCCACTCTGCCCCGGGTTCAGAATAAGGCTGCTGGTTTCCTCGCAGAGCTCCCGGCCACAGGCAGCCCTGACCTGGGCAGCCAGGGAGTGGGATCAGCCGTTCCTTGGCTGGGAATAGGAAAGGTGCTGTGGAGAGGAGTCCAGGCGGGACCATCCAGGGGAAGGCGACGGCAGACGGTGGGAAGGCTGGGCTTTCAACAGGCCGAGCGTCAGTGCCCAGGGAGCCTCAGAAAACAGCAGCTGCACCTGTGCCAGCGCACAGGGCAGACCAGGCCGGGCAGGCGGTGTCTCCGAGCCAGAGCAGGACAAGGACACGCACAGCCGGGCACAGACTCAGCTGGCTCTCCACGTCAGCATGAGCAGTGAGCAGGGTCCTGAGCAACTGGCACGTCAGCCTATCAGAATTCAGGAGAGGTTCTTTCTCAAGTAAAATTCTAAAGAGTCAAAGGATGAATTTGGACAGTGATGGAATGGATGACATCATCAGTCAAGAATCCCCATTGGATATGGAGGGGAATTATAAAAAGGTAAGGGGGGGGAGTTCTTTTGTTTGTGAACAATTGGGCCATTTTTCTAACTGGGAGAAAGATCACCCTTGAGAAGTGGCCAAATTCCACAGTCAGTGGCCATTGCCATAATATATTCAGGAAAGCTGAAATGCACAGAATTGAATGCACTAAGCTGGGAAAGCACTTCTTTCTGCTTTTCCCAGCTTGTATTCATTAATAGATTTTAGCAGTAACTGGAATATGTATGTTGTTATTCTGAAGTTGAAAAATTATATTATACATTTAGTTGCTAGGCGGACTTTTGAAATAAAGGAAGAATTTTTTTTAAATTACTGACATGTTAAAAATTAGCCTGCAATTGAAAATTACTAGAATGCTTCACCTATCTTTCTAATTTTGAACTTTTTTTAAATATTAAGTTTTACTAAGAGAAGGCGTGGAGTTTTTAAAATTTGATACAGTGTCTACTAATTCTTTGCTTGCCTTTTCTTTTGAAGGCCAGTAAATATATTTTTGGAATGTTTTATATGGTAATTGTCTGGTAATAAGAGGCCCAAGTAAAAATAGCTTTAGTTATATGGGTGAGGTCATGAAATTAAACTGCAAGTGTGTGCTTGTCCGTCCACAGAAGGCTAAACACAGGCTCCGTCCTTCTCCCTTATTATCTTCCCTAAGTCAGATGTAGGTCACGGCGCAGCACAGGGTGTAAGAGAAGGGCCCTCCCACCATGGAACCAACACAGGAGGACTTGCTGCTAAAAACTTCTAATTTGATCAAGTATGTCACGAACTTTTTCCCCCAGAGTGAGATACAGAAAGAAGCTTCTGTCTTGATAATAATGCAAAATATGGCAGTTTGCATCTTATATGCATAATTGTGTGTGTGAGTAAGGGCTGTTTTGAGTATATGCTTTATTTCTCAGAGCAGCCCAGAATAATGTATGCTCTTTCTCCAGAAACTGAAACTTAAACACGTGAGAGAGATTCAAGTGGCCTGCCATGTTGCCCTGCGTGTTTTTTTGTCCCTCACGATCCCCAAGGAGGGAATGAGTGCCCGAGGTGGTAGGTGCACAGAGTCCCCAAACCCTGACACCTCTCAGCAGTCCCCTCCTGCCGGAAGTGGGTGCGAGGCAGTCGCTGGGGACACTCGGCAATCAGAGTCGGGTCACTTACCCAGCCCAGGAGAGCAAGTTGCACGCCTCTCACCCTGCCTCACGTTCAGGGCCAAAAGACGGCTCTCGGTTTTCTTTGTTAAAACGTCTCAGACAGAAAAGTGTAGGTCGGTATGCACTTAGGAAAAAAATTTAAAAAAAAAATGTCATTGCTCACGCAATAACAATAAAATAATGGCCCCTGTATTTTCACGCTCCCTGGAACCTGAGAGCCCAGATGCCTGGGATGAGTGAGCAATGATGATAGGCGGC
Organism: Murina feae; assembly: GCA_004026665.1. Classification (NCBI taxonomy): domain Eukaryota; kingdom Metazoa; phylum Chordata; class Mammalia; order Chiroptera; family Vespertilionidae; genus Murina; species Murina feae. The sequence continues at coordinate 23,703 of PVJC01021909.1, read as the reverse complement.
AACCTGATACAACTAAAGCCACCAGCTTGAAACAAGGCTGAAGTCGCTTTAAAATATCAACAACGACAATACAGAGTTGCAGTGTGAAGCCCGTTATCTACCTGAGGCAGTGGGATGCCACGTGAGCTTTCAGGAGACCTGGTGTCTGATAGGTCAAGTGCGAAGCACCCCTAGATGAAACCCCTCCATAAGGAGGATTGCCAGAGGTCAGGCAATGTTGTTCTGGACCCTAAACATGAGAGTTGTTCTTTTGTCGGTTCAGCTTTCTAACTGCCTTGCTCAGGCAAATGCTTTCAAATTTATGCATATCGTGTTTACTATGAAGGCTTCATTATGCTAAAAAAAAAATACTAGCCTTAATTTCATTAAGAACGTCTAGCAAAACAAGGCAACATATGTTTTCTTTAAAATTCAAAGAGCAGGAAAAGAATTAGGTAGTATAAAACTCACTTTTCCTAATTGGAATCTTCTTTTTCTACGTTTTCCCCCCAGATGTTTTGTTTTTGCTGTTTGGTTAACTAAGTAGACAATTAAATTAGAGGCCATAAAGCAGGGGTCTGCAGGCTTTTTTTGACCTGGTACCCATCAGTAAAACGTTTTTGAGCTCATGTCTTGAATATACATATATTTTGTTCATAAGTTACATGCACATATCGTTGTAAAAATATATTATGTACATATGAAACACATACAAATAGATATTTTTAAATAAATGTTTAAATATAAATTAAAGTTTTAATAACTTCTCTTTCTCCTCCTGTGGCTATGTCAAAAACAGTTGGGAAATTGGTATACCTCTGCTTAGATACGACAGAACTTCCTATACCAGTTGCACTGATAAATACCACATGGGTACAGGGATTATTTTACAAGATTGTAATAAAGCCAGGCAAACAGCCTTCGGGGGAAAGGTCACTTTCCGATACCTAAAATTAGATTCCACCCAGCGGGGGAAGGAAGAGAGGAGGCATCTGTTCCCTTTCCCGGGGAAGGTCCCGGCGGTGAGCAAGATGTCTCAGTAGGCTCTCTGGCTCACTCAGTAGCGGTGAAGCTGTGCTGCACAGAACACAGAGCTGAGTCTTTAGGAAAGAAGGCCTGCACCCTGGCAGAATCCAAGGTGTGTATGTTCAGTCATCATTGCCCTGCCTTGCTCTGCGCACCCCCCAGCCCTCTGGTAAGCCCGCACAGCTGATTGTCTTTAGGAGCAAGTCGAAGGCCAGGATCACAGAAGAGAGAATGGGCTTTCCCTCAAGGGGTTGTGTGTGTGTGTGTGTGTGTGTGTGTGTGTGTGTGTGTGTGGCACAAGGGGTGGGCGGCGGAGAGCACACAAACAAGCTGATATGGATGATGCTGCCTGGATGCTCAGATAGCTAGTGTAGACCCAAAAAAACAAATGCAGCTCGTGCCCTCTCCAAGCCTGGAAAGGTCCAAGTTGCACTGATGGAGAGAGAGGAAATCAAGAAAATGTAACATAGACGGCAGAAGGCTGGCCCCCACTGTGTCCGGGAGCAGAGCAGACCCAGAGAAGCCGTCCCGCCTTCTGTCTGCAGGCTGCCCCTCGCCGAGCGGAGTGGGGACAGGCCTGTGCGGTCCTCACGGGGAGTCCTGCTCGCCTCGCTTTGTTCCTCCAAGGTGCTGTCTCTAGTGCTGTGCATCCAATTACAGTGAAAGATTAGGGAGGAGCCCGTGAAAACATTAAAAGGCTGGAAGGAACAATATTTAAAGTGAAGCCACAGCTGCGCCTCATGTTTTTTTTAAAAGGTGAATGGGAATGACTGCTGGAGATAAACTGCAATAAACAGGAACACAGAATGCCAGCTGCCATTCCAGACAAGAGCTCTGTCCTCCCCACTCAATTACTGAGGAAAAGCAGGCGTCGACCTCCATTAACCCTCCCGTCTTCCTGTCTGTGAGGGCTGAATGCGCTGGGAGGACTGCTCAGTTACTGAGCCCGCAGCTGGGCCCACCTCACCACCTGGGGACAATCGCTCCTGCTCTCTGAGCCAGGGTCTCCTTTCTTTTGAAGGGGGAACTGGCCTGGAGGGTCTTAGGTGATGTAAATATGAGGCCTCGGCTCCTACTTCAGGGTTCTTACCCGGTATCACCCTGTTCACCAGCGTAGTCAGGGAACGGTTGTTTCAAGTAACTAGATTTTCTGGGCATGTGGTATGTGAGTTATAGCTCAATAAAAGTAATAAACCACACACACGTAACGAAAAATAAATGTGTATGGTTTATTTTTCAATTGAGATATAGTTTATATACCATAATGTATGAGGCACAACTCATATACCATTTCAAATTTTGATGGGTTTTAATATATTTATAAGGTTATGCAAACCACTATTGTCTAATTCCAGAATATTTTCATCACCTCCAAAGAAACACTGCATCCATCTGCAATTACTCCCAATTCTTTCCTCCCCATACATTAATCGGTTTGCTGTCTTTTTATTTTAATTTATTTATTTTAGAGAGGCAGGGAGAAAGAGAGAGAAACATCAATGATGAGTGAAAATCATTGATCAGCTGCCTCCTGTATGCCCCCTACTGGGGATTGAGCACACAATCCGGGCACATGCTCTTGACTGGAATCAAATTCTACCCACTTAGCCAACCAGCTAGGGCTGTTTGCTGTCTTTATGGATTTGTCTGTTCTGGCTATTTCTGGCTCTCTTTAGTCCCTTCTTTATATATATACTAGGGGGCCGGTGCACAAAAATTTGTGCGCTCTGGAGGTCCCTCAGCCTGGCCTGTGCCCTCTCGCAGTCTGGGACCCCTCTGGGGATGTCCACCTGCTGGCGTGCCTGACCAACCTGGGTGAGGTGCTGATGGCTGTTTGCAAGCTGGCCAAGCCCCCCAGAGTGGACCCTCACCCCATTAGGGTGAGGCCAGCCTGGGTGACGGGCTGAGAGCCGTTTTCAGGCTGCCCACAGCCCCTTTTGGGTCCCTACTAGGGTGCCTGGGCAGCCTGGGTGAGGAGCTGAGGGGCATTTTCAGTCTGCCCACAGTCCCTTCAGGTTTTGGGTCCCTACTGGGGTACCTAGTCAGCCTGAGTGAGGGGCTGATGGCTGTTTGCAAACTGACCAAACCCCCCAGTGGGGTCCCTCACCTGGGGTGTGGCCAGCCTGGGTGCGGGCTTGAGAGCCATTTTCAGGCTTCCAGGCTGCCCATAACTCCCATTGACCCAATGTCCCAGCAAGGCTGGCTGGAAGCAGGTTTCTGAGGTTTATTTATCTTCCATAATTGATACACTGTCCCTTTAAGCTGAGGCCTAGGCCTCCTGTTGGCTTCAGCTCCGTGGCTTCTATAATTGAAAGAATGTTGCCTTAGTTAGAGGCTCAGCCAGCCTAGGCATGCAGTTTCCTCCATCGCTGGCGCAATAGAAGCCTGCTGTTTGCTTCAGCTCTGAGGCATCTATAATTGAAATAATGTTGCAACTATGTTGTTGCCTAAGTCCAGAGAAGCCCAGCCAGCCGGCAGACAGTTTATTCCTGGAGCAACGGAAGCCTCCTGCTTACTCTAGCTCCGTGATTGCCAGCCTCCATCTTGGCTGGGTTAATTTGCATACAGCCGCTCTGATTGGCTGGTGGGCATGGCTTAGGTGTCCCATAGAAATGGTCAACTTTAATATTACTCTTATTAGATTAGATATGGGATATATTTTTTTATTATTATTTTTTGCTGATAGTACTACAGATGTCTCCCATTTCCCCCCCTTTTACCACCTCCTCCCCACTCCCCTACCACCCATGTCTTTACTACCTTATTGCCTGTGCCCATGGACTGTGCATATAAGTATATAAGTTCTTCAGTTTATCTCTTTTCGTCCCCCCAACCCCACATCGAGGTATGGCAGTCTGTTCATCTTTCCCTTTAATATTCACAGCTACCATTTAATAAGTTTCTCTCTGGGCCAGGCACCATGCCAGCTACTTTCTATATAGCATTTCATTTGATCCTCAACACAACCTAAAAGATAGTATTATCTCTCTCTCTCTCTCTTTTTTTTTTTCTTTTTTTTTTTCAGAAAAAGAAACAGGGGCTTAAAGTGTTTCTGTAATCTGCACTAGGAGGTATCAGAGTCAAGATGTGAACTTGGGTCTTCAAGACCCCAGTTTCCCTGCCCTGGCCTCCTGCTCTCCTTCCTGGTCACGTGCCTGTGTCTGGCTCCCCCAGAGGCTGAGTCCACTGTGAGGTGGGAAATAGCGGACACTGGTTTCCTGGCAGCTGTTTCATCACTATCCATAGGTGTTTCAGACTGTTGTGTCCTGACAGTGACACTGAATGCCTGCGATGGGTTTGCACGCCTCTGAAATGCACCTGATAAAAATAGAGCTCCCGGATAAACAGTGTGCTCGGTCATCTGAGGACCAGAAAGAGCCCAGGATGCTCCCAGCAGTTCATATTTGGGACATGCTGCTTATTAGGGAGGAAAACTTGGACTGAACGTGGAAACACTTGCACTACAGCAGTCAACTTTGTGGACTGCGCCTTGGGCTCTGTTACCGTCACCAAAGTTCCCATTCAGCCAGTAAGTGGCTCCTGAAACTTCAGCCCTAGATTAGATGTTTGTTATGTCCCCTTGCTCTGGTCCTTAACAGTTAGAGTATTCAGGTATTCGGGAGTCTGTACAAACAGCGCTTCTATCTGCCTGCCTTTGTGTATACCATCCCTGTAGCGTGGGGACAAGCAATGCAGTCAACAGGCAAAACCGTCCTCAGGGCTAACAAGTAATCGCAAACATCTCCATTCTGCACTGGCTCCCTGCACTGTGGTTGCCTGCCCATTCTCAAGTGAAGCATGTCCTGGAGTTCTTCCCCGTGGGTGCCCCCCCGGACTTGGGGTGTCCCAGGCCAGGTCTCAGCACTGACCAACAGTCCAGCCCGACGTCTCATCCAGAGGTGCAAAGTTAAAAGATTTCACTAGCCTTTTCAGGAAACCTTTCTGGACTGTTTAGTGTAAGTGTCAAATGGAAACCATGAGAAATGCAAACTGAAAAGAAAGTATCCAGACTTAGTGTCCATTCAGCCCCACCCCAGATCTTCTGAATCAGAAAAATAGTCTATGTTTTTGTACAGGCCCTCCGGTGATTCTCATAAAGATCCTAGGGTTATTCAACTTATGTTTCCACTAGTCATCAAAATCTTTCCAGGGGATAAAATAAGGCACAAGAACTTGACATAACGTACACAGTGCAAATAATTATGCATGTGCCATTCAAAAGTATAAGACGTTTTTTCTCATAAAATGCACTTTTTATATTTTGATCTTGTGACAAAACCCATGGTTGTTTCAGAGAGAAAATAATTAGAAAATACCACCAGTATATTTCGGTGTTTGTGTGTTTGTGTGTGTGTGTGTGTATGTGTGTTTTTAGTTTCTATTTTAAAGAAAATCTGCCTAATGAACAAATAGGTTATGTGCTTCTGCTTCCAAATGTTTAAAAGGACTCCACACTGCAGTGCTGCCCCTAAATGTTAGAGGAGAGAAGAGTGACTCATTTTTCTAAAGGAAAAGCACTTCTCCACAGGGGGCTCCACAATAGAATCCCACTGCATTCCCGGCGGATGCTGCTAATGGCGATGATGCCAGATAGCACTAGGCAATGGATTGCACTGAAGCCAGGGGATCATTAATTGCTTCAGAACAGGCATCCTGGCAAGGTCTGGGCAGGGGCCAGACAGCCACAAATGAGATCCACCTGGATGCAGAGTCTGGCCTTTCCTCATAGAACAGATTCATGCTCAGATAAAGAAGAACCAACTCTGTTTCATCCGGCTACTTGATCTGTTCCACTGGTGGAAGCCGTGGTTCTCGAAGTGTCTGGACCAGCAGCATGAGCAGCATCTGGGAACTTGTTTGAAATGCACTCTCTCAGCCCCACCCCAGATCTCCTGAATCAGAAAAACAGTCTGTTTGTACAAGCCCTCCAGTGGTTCTCATGCATAACCAAGTTGGAGAACTGGTATGAGAAATGTGTGACAGACAGAGGGCCACCTGTGCAGTTCTCCTCTTGGCACACCTGTGTCACCGCCACCTCCTGGCGTCCCGCGTTCCTTGATGGGCTGTGGGTGACCGGGGCATTCATCAGCTTCTGGCACAATGCAGCCCAGTCCTGAAGAAGATTTTCCTCAATGGTGCAATGTTTTCCTTTTCCCCTTGGTGGGCAATGTTGCCCTGGTCATTTATATGCACCCTGATGTGTGAGAAGCACTGACAGGTAGCAGTTTGCAAAGCAGAAAGGAGGATGCTAGAGGTGGTATCTTCCAGCGTCAGTCGTGAATTGAGTACCATCAGCATTATGGAGCAAGCACACCCAATAACCAGTAAGAGTTAGAAACCTGTGGGGCTGGAGGAGGGGGAGATCAACCCAAGGAAAGGATGGGAGACAGGGGGAAACGGCTCCTGTACACCTCTCCCCTTTCCCACCACCGAATCCCCTGTGGGAGTGTTGTGGCTCCAAAGCTCCCACCCGCCTTTAGTCCTGCAGCACCCCTGTGCCATTTGCATCAGTCGGGTCCCCCGAAGGTTCTCCAGACCAATCCTCTTCACGCATCTCCCTCCTCTGGGGAGTTCAGGGACCTCCTTCCTCCTGGTCAGTCTGGCCACGTGGGCTTCATCATCTGCACAAGAAGCCGGAAGGAAGCAGCTGTTGGCAGCTCCTGAGCACCAGCTGGCTTTAGTTGGGGTTAGGACGTTATTTCCTGGAGTGTGTTCCTGAGAACCCCCAGTGGCCCTGCAGCTGTCCCCACAAAAATACAGTTTGTCCATTAAGTAACATGTAGAATGCAGAAGATACTCAGTGTTGCTGTAAATGTGCCTGTAAATGTCTGTGCAGATTCGCAAGTGGCCCAGCCTCGGTGGCCCTGCCCCAGAGACCAGTGGCACCACATGCTGCTGGCGAGGTGGGCTGGGCCAGCAGGACTGGAGGAGGGGGCTTGGAAGCAGTATCCGTGTGGAAGGGACTTGGGGACGAACTAGATGTGGGGATGGATGATATCTACCCCGTCAGAACCAAACACCTGTCTCTGCTCTTGTCAAGTTTGGAGGAATCGCCGCAGAAAAATGATGTCATGGGAAAGGCTGAGCAGCACCATGCAGGGGGTCTGAACAGTCTGTGTTCTGAGATAGTGGCTTCACAGGGCGCCCCCGAAAGCCATTGTGAGCCTTATCTGCCCAGGCACAGGGGGTGGCAGGAGGGAATTAAGCGTCAGGCGAAAACAAAAACTGCCTTTCCAAGCACATTGTTGCTCTCATCTTGGTCTTGAATAGTTTTTCTGTCTCCTAGTGATGAACCACTGTTCCTCAGTTGCCCTTGTGCTTTTGCAGGCAATATCAATTTTAGATGTTTTACTTTTGTTTAATGTGGGTATTTCCCAAGGCCGTTTTAGGAGTGGATGGTGGCTCCCCTCGTCATACACACAAACTGTGTAGTTTTGAGTCAGCCTCTCCCGTTCCTATACACCTCGCTACTCCTCATCTGGAGTATCTTTGGGCTTTGGGAGGAGGGGGTTGGAGGGCATACTTGTTCTGCAGGTGTAATTCCTTAGAAAACAAAGAGCTTTGAAACTGCACACACACACACACACACTTTGCATATATGGGCAACCGAAAGGAAACTGGCTTCCAGTTGTTGAATTTTAAGAGAAAAAGTATTTGCTAGACCGTTGCATCATAAGTACTTGAAACATTGAGAATCACATTTGCTCCCAAAGGAAGAGTGAGCAGTGGTGTCTAGGAGACTGGCTCTGATGAGAGGGTGTTTGCGTTGTGAATATCTGTGCTTGTGATTAGGTCTTGGTATATGCTTTGCAGCCCAGGGCTTTCTCCTTCCTTGAGAACGCATCACATCCATCTCAGGAACGTTGTGGCTCTCTAGCTCTTTAATTCTCACCTTGTGACCCCAGCACAGTGTCCACCTGGACAACTTACTCATCAGTGTGAAGGAGCAGAAAGACCTAGCACTGGGAGGATGGGCCGGAGTCCTAGCTCCTATTGGTTGGTAACCTTCCATCACCCTAGTTTCCTCACCTTCAAAGCAGGAATTGGAGGATTAGCAACAACAGCTACCATTGATGGTAGATTTACATGAGCAGGGACCAGGCACAGCTGTTGAAGAATTTACGGAAATTCTCTCATTTAATCCTCCAGTGTCGAGTGAGACCCTTTACCTCTGGACTGGGAAGGGCTGTCCAAGCACAAAGCCATCAAAGAGGACAGAGGAAGCAAGCTATAGACTTAAACTACGGAATAGTTAGACTTAAAATTCAAAAGTTTTGATATAAAAATTTCAAAGCTCTCAGACCTTTATAGAAAAATAAGCAAAGCTAGGAGTAAATAAGTTCAGAGGAAAGCAAGTACTGTAACTAAAAATATTTAATCTCACTGGTAAAGAAATTAAAATAAGAATGCCTTTGGCCTATCAAATTTAAAGTGACAGCAGTTTGTTAAGTGAAAATCCTCAGTGTTAGCCAGGATATAAGAGCAAGCTGTACTCTTTTGCGTGGCTCGTGGGCATGCAAATTGGAGCAGCTTTCTGTGGAGCCATGTCGCAGAATGTGTCAAGAGCCTCAACATATGTTCACACTGGGCTGCTCTGGTAATTCCACTTCCAGGAATTTATCCCGAGGGGATCATCTGACATGTGGGCAGGGTTTATGTAAAAATGCTAACTTACGTTGCTTTTCATTGGATGTAGCCTAAATGGTTAACATAGGGTAGAGTGATGGACAGCCCTTACAAATTGTTTTTAAAGAATTTTAAATGATATGAGGGACATTCTCAAAATACTGTAAACACTCTAAACTCAATTTTGTGAGGAGAAAAAAAAATGCACACAAGATTTAAAAACTACAGAGAAGTATACTGAATGTTAGCAGTGGTCTGTGTCTACGTGGTGGGATTGTGCTTGACATTTATATCCTTTATGCTTTTCTTGATTTGTTGGATCCAGAGAGAGAGAAAGGGAGAAGATTGTGTATTATAGAACAGTCCCCTTCACACTGTTAAGGAAGTATTTGGGTAGAGAGAATTGTAATTCGTGTAAATGGCCTTCTCCTACATCTATAGCTCAAGTAGATCAGAAAACACAGACATGGAATCTAGGGCAAGTTCATACATTCACACCTGGAGTAAGTGTCTTCTTCAAATAAACCTCTTCCAGACCCCAGGCTAATGCCAGACACCAGCGAGTTGTTGAGCGTAAGATGTTAAGATCTGTTGTTATCTACTGTTTTTATATTTGGGTACTCAGTTCCATTCAACAGTTTTCTGAGTAGAGGACATTGAGTGAGACTCTCTTTTGTCTGTTGTATAGACTGAGAAACAGGTTCACTGACTACATTCAATCTGCATGGCAGATGTGAAGATTTTGAAATGAATTTATTTTAAACTAGAGGCCAGGTGCACAAAAATTTGTGCACTTGGGGAGGTCCCTCAGCCCAGCTTGTGCTCTCTCGCAGTCTTGGACCCCTCAGGGGATGTCCACCTGCTGGCTTATGCCTGCTCCCCAGGGAATTGGGCCTAAGCTGGCCATCAAACATCCCTCTGGCAGCCCAGGAGCCCTCAGGGGATGTCCACTTGCTAGCAAGGAGCAGCAGTCGGACATCCTTAGTGCTACTGAGGAGGCGGGAGAGATTCCCGCCACCATCACTGTGCTGGCAGCCCTCAGCCTGGCTTGTGGCAGAGCAGAGCTCCCCCTGTGGGAACACACTGACCACCAGCAGGCAGCTCCTACATTTAGCATCTGTCCTCTGGTGTCATAGTGCCCAGTCATTCCCAGTCATTCAGCTGTTAGGGTCAATTTGCTGTTGGGGTCAATATTACCCTTTTATTATATAGGATAACAATCAATAGGGTTCTATTTTGGCAGAGCCATCACTAGTGCCAGCCCTGCTTCTTTGGAAGTGTGGGTTTCTTTAGTTAAGGTTCTCAGCAGTGCACTCACAAGTATTTGTGAAATTAAAGGCATTCTGGCTTCCCTTACAGCCTCATGGCTATTTTCTCGGAGCTCAGTGCTGTGTTAGCCCAATAAGCCATATGAAATCTGCTGTAACTGTGTGAAAATAGGCTATTGCTTTGTGGCTGTATTATACACTAAATTAGGGTTCCCAGACCCAATTCCAATGTGGGGGAATTCTCTGCACCCACACCAACAAATGATTCTGGACACGAGCAGGGTGTCAAGAATTCAACTAAACTATGATGCTGTCTGCCCAGAGGGTTCAGTTCCAGAAGACTATCCGCCCCCTGACACATACACACTTGAGATGGCAGTTGCAAGTCCAGGCGTTGACCGACTGGTTATAAGTCAGATTCCCACAACCCCCTCTTTGGGTTCAATTAATTTCTAGAATGGCTCACAGGACTCAGAGGATCGTGTCACCTACCAGAACACTGGTTTACTAGAAAAGGATATGACTCAGGAACAGCCAGATGAAGAGAGGCATGGGGCAAGGAGTGTGGGAAGGGGCACAGAGCTCAGTGCCCTCTCCAGGTGCCCCACTCTCCCCACATCTCCATGTGTTTACCACCTTCTTCACACCCATCCCCAGAGGTGGGCAGAGACTGAAAGTTCCAACACTCCAGTCAAATGATGGGTTCTCCTGACAACCAGCCTCCACCTTAGGTACTTTCCAAAAGTTGCCTCATTCACATATCAAAACACCCGTGTCCTCATCACTTAGGAAATTGCAAGAGTTTTAGGAGTTGTGAGTCAGGGGTATGGGCAAAGTCCACATATATGTATCTTATACATGATAAGATGTCTCTCCCTCCTTTTCTCCCTCCCTCTCCCTCTCTCTCCCTCTCTCTCTCCCCCTCCCTCCCTCTCCTCCTCCTCCTCCTCCTTCTTCCTCCTCCTCCACCACTTCTTCCCCTTCCTCCTCTTCTCCTCCTCCTCCTCCTCCTCCTTCTTTCTCTCTCTCTCTCTCTCTCTCTCTCTCTCTCTCTCTCTCTCTCTCTCTCTCTCTCTCCTCTTCCCCCTGCCTCACACACACTCAAACACACACAGTATCTACTAGTATGACACACTTCCCTTAGTATATGCCAAAATGGGGGATGAATGGATAGATAGATAGATAGATAGATAGATATGTCATTGATAACTATGACAGTTAAAATAATGCTTACAGTGTCCAAGGACTTAAAAATGTTAGAGGAAAGGAGAATAGAGATGAGCTTTCCTTGAATTAGAAGTTCTCAAATCTATTGAAACAAAATATCTGGTCCTAGAGGTGAGGGAATGTATATTTTACACATGATCTTAATCAAAAGCCTGAGAAGCCATGGGAATGTCTAAAGTCTCTACAGGAAATTCTGGCGCAGCCTGTTGAAGCTGGCAGTTGGGAACACTGGCTTAGCGGTACTGCTCTCACATATATTTATTCTATGCTGTCCACCTGTGGCTGTGGAGCTCTTCAAGTGCAGCTCATAAAATAAAAATGGAACTTTTATTTTAATTAATTTTAGTAGAATGTAAACAGCCTAGAGTGCACTGCCCTCCACTTGGGAGTGAAATAAAGCCATTTTTAGCCCATCCTTCCAGCAGGTGTGTGTTTCGTCACAGTGACGCTCAGATGATGGCTCAGACCTTTCACGGTTAACTTCTGGGTTCTGGTGGCAGCAGACGTGGCTCCAGAACCTACTGGAAGGATCAAGGGGCTACTTTGCCTTCTGCAGCCACACCCAGGCATGTGAGCTGGGTTTTGTAACCTGGTTTGCTCAACATAGTCTTTAGCCTCCCTGCTCAGAACGTGCAGTGATGCTGCTCACAGCCTTCATCATCCCACAAAACAAAACCAGGACTCATTCTCACCCAGGATTTCTAACTCATGATGTTCGTTTTTGTAGTTGTTTTATTTTTAACTAAGGAAATCATTCTTAATCTTCTCTCCTGTTGTTTAAAGGGTTTAAAAGTTCAGCATGGTGAGTTTTTATGGGACTTATATGGGAAGCTGAGTGTTGTAAACATACCCAAATTATCTCTGTAGTGCCGTTTGCCAGATCCTTTCCTGTGCACACCGACCTGACTTCCCTTCTAAATATGAGCCAGATGGGTTGTTAGAATTCTCCAGCTCTTCCACACAGTATGTTAGGGCATCTCATTTTCCGAGCCTAGTGAGATCAGGATGAGTCTTGAACAGAAATGAGATAGAACGTGGTAGCAGCAGAGGCTGTGTCCATCTGTCCGGGACCCTATCCCCGCGCCATAGTGTGACATCCCCTTCTCGTAGAGGTTCAGTGCATCCTGGTTGAGTGAATGAGTGAAAATGTTCTTGTTATAGACAAAGTGGGCTGAAGGGATGATCAAAGGAAGAGAGAAGACAGGAATCAGGGAGAGGACCCGCTTGAGATAAAAGCAATTTGATTTAGGACGAAATGCTTGCCCTCCACAGTATTGCACTGTTGAATCTAGCAGGTAAGGAGAAGGATCACAGCTCCAGGAATTCTAGCTCAATGCTGGTGAAGATCTTTAGCACCACAATGGCGATTCCCTAGACTAAGGATCGGAAAGGTTCCGAAGAACTGAAGTTGCTCGCAGGGGTGGAACCAGGCGAGGCTGGTTTAATTCCAGCTCTTAATAATTCAAATGCACTTGGCTGTGGCCTATGTATTTATTTTTCATCTAATGTTACAGTTCTAAGAAACTTAGCAGTTAGACCGCCTATGGTTGTGATGTATCTGCCCGCTTATCGGCATTTTTTATTTTCCTGAAATTTTAGGCACAGAAAAATGAGAGAGAATCTATCCGACAGAAGTTGGCACTCGGGAGCTTCTTTGATGATGGCCCAGGAATTTATACCAGCTGCAGCAAAAGTGGGAAGCCAAGCCTTTCCTCTCGGTGAGTGTTCCTTTGAATTGATTCTCTGATATGTGTACCTAATGGGTTTTGTCATCTGACCACTTGTCTAATAAAAGATACCCTTCAAGTCCTTGAGTATTTTTTTTCATAATAGTTGATAAACGGTATTTGGATTCTGGACAGACTTCTCCCATTTGTTGGGTTTGTTTATTGGGGTTTAGTTTTGGAGCTTTTTTTGGCCCGTTTTCCAAGCCACCCAAGGTCAGATTTCTATATTTCATTTTTTTCAAGACACAGTTCTGTTTTTGCATTGTGATGGGGGAATCAAGGCACACTCCAAAGCTGGCTGATGCTTAGAGAAGCATGGCAGATCACCAGATTTCCCATTAAGCAGTCCCAAAGCACCCAGCATTGCTCCCCTCTTCCATTTGATCGTAGTGAATACTATAGCGGAGAAATACGGTTTCCACTTTGAGCATTTGATGTTTGTTACAGAGCTTAGCTTGTCCTCCAGGCAGTTTTTCTTTTATATGTATAAATAAAAGAAATTATTATATATATAATTAATTTCAGAGAGGAAGGGAGAGGGAGAGACAGAAACATCAGTGATGAGAGAGAATCATTGATTGGCTGCCTCCTGCATGCCCCATACTGGGGATCGAGCCTATAACCTAAGTATGTGCCGCATGGGATTTGAACCATGACCTCCTGATTCATAGGTCAACACCCAACGACTGAGCCACACCAGCTGGGCCAGGCAGTTTTTGTTTATCTTAATTTATTTCAAGATATCATTGCTTATTTATCACTATTTCAGGATGTCTTTGATTATTTGCATAGCTTCCAACTCCAATTAAAATTATAATTTCACCTGGAAAATAAGGCTATCAGCCAGAACTTCTCAGACTGTAATGTGCATGTGAAAACCCTGGGGATTTTGTTTAAATGCTGGTGCCGATTCTGAGTCACTCGTCTGGGTGGGGCTCAAGATGCTGTATTTCTAACAAGCTCCCAGCTGATGTCCAGACTGCCCATCCATCGGTGACACTTGGCTATGTGAGGATATAGACAATCTCAAAAATTAACTGTTATAAATATAGATATTCCGAGTGGTTAAAACCCATAGAACTTTGTTTTAATAAAGGTGGTAGTAACTGAAGACCCATCAGTGTTCTCTTGATGCTTCCTCGAACGGCTGTTTCTGGTTGGGATGCATCTTCCTTTGGGCTCTCTAAGAGTAAATACTCCCCGTGTAAATACTAGGTCATTTCACCGTGTTAGGCCAGAGGTGGGAGACACATGATGGCATTTACATACTCATTCAGCCAATAGATTTCTACTCTGTCCTTCATCTGAAGCCTGGAATTAGACACCTTCATATCTATTTACATTTCTCTGGCTCATTACACCTTGTACTTCAGTCTGATCCTTAGACTCATCTAAATCAGCAAGAATCAGGCAGCACATGCATGCTCACACATATGCATGTTTAGGGTCACTGCAGGTGAGCTAGCTCATGCAGAGCTGAGGCACCTCTTCCTCATTCCCACGCTTTTCATGTGCCATTTCAGACCTAGGGGGTCAGCCTTCCCTTCGCTGCAGAGCCACATGTTCCCCCGACAGTGGGGTGTGGCAGGAAGAGCTCAGGCCTGAGGAGACCTGAGGATTAGTCTTAGTTGAGCTTCTAATTTTGAGACTTGGTTTTATCACGCCTTAGTTTCATTTTCATAAAAGGAGGGGATTGGATCATAAGTTTTAATAGATTTCTGCTACTGCTCTCTAATGTTCCCCAAAATGCCAAGAAGTTTTCCTCTGGAAACTCCATTTCTCTGCTCAGCAATGTCAGATCTATCGGGTCCAAATGGAAGATTCTTGTTTTTTAAATGAAAGTTAGTTCAATAGATAGATATAGATGTAGATGTAGATATACCCTATTTCCCTGAAAATAAGACAGTGTCTTATATTAATTTTTATTCCCAAAAATGTGCTAGGTCTTATTTTCAGGGGGTGTCTCATTTTTCCAGTAAGACTATGGAACATATTTATTGTTGAACAAAAAGAAATTCATTACCTGTGTGTCCACACAATGTGCCCGACTCCTGTCCCGCGCAACTCACTGTCTAATTGTGAGTCAGCCAGACTCCGTCAGGGCAGAGCGAGGAGCAGGTGGCAGCTTGTGCTGGCGGTGGCGCGGGCTCTCTGATTAAAAGAGACCTCACACTTCCTGTCTGCTCCGGCTACGCTGCGGCCAACAGTGAGCTGCGCGGTGGCGCCCGCCACTACGGCCCAGAGTCCAGAGTTACAATAGCTTTGGGGAGGCCTTATGTTTGGGGAAGGCCTTATTATCAGAGAGGTCTTATTTTCAGAGAGGTCTTATTTTCAGGTGGATGCCTTATATTTCAGTGAGAGGCAAAACTTTAAGTAGGTCTTATTTTGGGGGGATATTTTACTTTTGGGGAAACAGCATAGATACAGATTAGATATAGATATATGCACGCACACACATGTATGCATATATATGGCTGAAAGTGACATAGAATCAAAGACAACTGTAAGGCGTATAATAACATGAAATAAAAGTAACAGCCCTCTCTATCCTTGTTTCCTCTCCAGAAACTTTTAACTCTTTGTTTTTCTAGTATTTACCTGCATATCTCTAAGTAAAATGCTTATCTTCTTAGTGATTGCTTATAAGTAACCATCTTTTGACCACCTACCGTGGAAATTTGGGATTTAACTCTTCTTTTACTGCCCCCTCACAGATATATCTATAGTATATTCCAAACTCTGTTCTCCTCATGGCCATTTCACAATTTGAGGTCAAATAACTATTCAATGTTGACTTTATTAAGCTCATGTATTATTCATACCAAGCCATATGCTAATCTATGATTACTTGAGAAATTGTGTTGTTTGTCTTGAATTTAAAACTGCCCCATTTTTCTTTTTGCTGGTCTGTGATTTTGGTTGCTATATCATATTCCACTGTGTGAATAAAATCAGTCTCTTCTGCCATTTTCCTGGTGATGGGTATTGGGTTGTTGCGAAGGTTTCGCTCTTGTAAACAATGCTGCTTATAAATGTGCTTGTATGTGTCTTTTCCTGTTTGTGTGCAAGAACTTATCTTTGGTGTATACCTAAGAGTGGAACTGCTAGGAAAATGCATGAATGCTCACATTTAGATGATAATGCCAATCTGATTTCCAAAATGGTTGCAACAAGTTTCATGCCTGCCAGCAATGTCTCAGAGGTCCTGTGGATCCATAACTTTTCTGACACTTGCTATTGCCAATTTCTTTTAAACTTTTGTTAATTCAGTGGATGTAATATGGTATTTCATTGTGTTTTATTAGACATCCTGTTTCCACTTCTGCAGAATTTCTATTTGGGTCTTAATAGATTCTCTGTGCTTTTTAAAATTACTTTATCAAAATTGTGTGGTCATAATACAAATCCTTAATACATTGTAGGTATTGCAAGAATATCCTCGCAGGTCGTAGCTTATCTTTTCAGTTCTTCAGTGTATCTTTTATGACCACAAGTTCCTAATTTCGATATAGTAAATTTTTATCAAACTTCTATTTTAGAGTCAAGCTTTTTTTGTGTCTAATATTAAAAAAAAACCTTCTTCTATCCCAATGTCCAAAAGTCATTAACCTAGATGTCAAACCAAGAGTCAAAAGTGTTGATCTTTTTAAGACTCTGTAGTAAATTAGGAGTTGGTTTCTGGATATGGTACCAACAGAGCAAGTAGAGGGTCTAGGTAGTCCCCTCAGGTGTTATCAAATACCGCTCATCCATCTACATTTTATCTCCCAAATTTTTTCAAACTCTCTTGTGTGCTGTTATCAACTCTTCCATTTTCTTTGTGTAGGTTTATACCTTTTTTCTTCCTTTATCATTATAGTGGTAGGGTTTCAGAGGAGAGATTAAATAGCTGTGTTCAGTATGCCATGTTTAAATAGAAGTCTCATGAAGGTTTTTATTTTATTCTTTAATTATGGTTTACATTCAGTATTATCAGTGTTATTCTGCATCAGTTTCAGATGTACAGCATAGTGGTTAGTCAATCCTATACTTTACAGTGTGGTCCCTCAAAATATTTCCAGTACCCACCTAACCCCATGCATAATTATTATATTATTTACTATATTCCCTATGCTGTGGTTTACATATCTGTGACTATTCTGTAACTACCAATTCGTACTTCTTAATTCCTTCACCTTTTTCACCCAGTCTCCCAGCCTCCCTTCCTTCTGTCAACTGTCAGTCTGTTCTCTGTATCTCTTGAGTCTGCTTCTATTTTATTTTCTTTAGATTCAGCATATAAGTGAAATGCTAAAAGAAATATCTTCTCCAATAAAACCCTGCGCAGAAACCCTGTGTGTAAAACAAAGCAGTCCTCCTCTTGTTCAGGAGGACTGAAGGAGAGGGACTGGGATAACCCTGCCTGGAAGTTGCCTCCCCCATCCTTTCCCTTCAGTGTCCCTCCCCACCCCTCCCCTGCAAGCCCCCAGAGCCCACCTGAAACCCTTCTGGCAGAGCAAACCTTGGAAGTCACTGAGTCATCTACCCCTTTGGAGACACAGATATCGAAACACATGTATTTCACAGCAGCTCAGAACAAGCTACACTTGTTGACTCGCCATAAGGAAGATTATTTTTATCCTGTACTTTCCGATGTTTTTATCTGCACACACTGGGATGAGCTCATCCTCTGTGAGAACAGGATGACTTCTTGGATACCCCTTAGGATGATGATTAATAATGTTTCCAAGAAATATCTCTTTATTGCTGTAAGTCTGCAAAGACTGACTGTCATTCCCCCTCGTCAGTAATAATGTAGGAGAAGATCCCTAGGAAATGTTCAGTTGCATTTGTATAACCCATATCCCCATCCCTGTTAGAATTAATTTTTTCCTAATGTATCACAGTCCCTGAAATTCTTCATTGAGCTGGAAATACCTCACCTCTTACTTAACAAGAGTACTTGAGGGATGTTAGACCTTTGAGGTCACCGTGGTGCTCACATGTGTTTGAGTTAGTTAAATAATCAGTACTCAATTTTAAATGAGGCTGAGGTCTAAAAATTAATTGGCCAAACAACTAAAAAGTGCTGCACTTACTTTTAAGGTGGGGACTGGCTACCCAGATACGTGGGATATTTGGCAGAGTAAACGGCGTACTGTCTATTTTAAAGGATGTGCACTTACCTGTAAAAATTAACTTTAGACATACATTATGTAAGCAATTACGAAGTAGCTTCAGGTCTTCCAGGAAGGTGTGTCTAAGCTGCTTCTGTGAGTCTAAGTCCTTCTTGGTCGTCCCCACTGAATTTTTCTAATTGGTGTATCTCCTAAAGCACTTTTTTAAAGAGTGACACACTGTTAAATGTAAGCTAGGCTTACAGTAATCCCATAAAGATATTTCATGCCTAATACTGTAGTAAAAGAATTTTTTATACTGATTCATAACTCAACTAATTACATTTGACTTATACTGAAATGTGACAAATATAGGAAGTGCCATTTTTTTTCTTCAAAATTTGCTCATCCACACGTAATCAGCCTTTCACACTGACACTGTCTGACTTTCTTTTTTTCTATTTAAAAATGTTCCAGCAAAAAGCTTTCCAAAGCTTAAAAAGAATGAGAAAAATGAATTGCCTATTTTTGAAACAAAAGATTTCTAAGAAATATTAGGTATAATTTTATGTTCTTAAAAAATAAGTATTCTTATTAGGAGTATAATGTCTTATAAAATATTTTTATTGACCACATTAATCTTGATCAGCATTATAATTTGGATTCTGAGTTTACAAAACTCTGTGTTATAAAAGGAATGGAATCTGGCTTGGCTGCTGTGGGAACACATGGCAGAGTGGTCATTAGTGATAGACATCCACGAAAAACTTCATTGTTCAGGCGTTACAACCTGACCGACATTGTGGAGAAAACTCTCCGCCTTCCTCCTGCTTCTTTTCTCAGAGGAGCTGCACAGTAACCTGGCTCCCCCCCACCTTCTTACCTTACCCCAAGATAGGTTTCATTTACATGCATATAAACATAGATGCAATCTCACACAGTCTTTTTCATAAAGCATATGGTGGGATGGTGTAGCCTAGAATAGGTCACACTCTTCGCTGCAAATATTGTGAATGTTGTGAAAAGCAGAAATTCCCCAGAGAGCTTTTGAGCAGCTGGTTTGAATAATGATTACTGTTTCTTTATTTCAGCCATTCCAACAGCCCCAAATCAAAATGCATTCCATCCCTGTGTTACAGGTTTATTGATGAATGGCTGAGACAAGACCAGTAATAGGTACCCACCACCTCCTTGGTGTTTGGATAGAGGATGGGACGGTGGGGAGGAGGAGGGAGCACCATAGCCTAGGGAGTGGTATCCATTGGACAGGTAGCATTGACCTACAGAGCCTTTAAGGAAATTAGATTCATAAGAGCCTTGCCTGTGAGGAACTGGGAATCTGTATGATCTGCCACAGAATCACAGGTCGAACCAGCATCATTTTGTCAGGAAAGCGAGTCATCCTTCTGTCTTGAATGGTAATAATGTTTGCATAACTTCCTGGAAGAAGTGAGCAGAATGGTCATACGTATTCACCATGGGTGAGGAAAGAGGTTGTCCTCTTTCATGGCAATGACATTTGCTTTCTGTGACATCTTTCTTGCAGTAATAAGCGCATACTATGACAACCTATTTACTATTTGCAGCCTATGTTTTAAATTTCCTATTGATCTCATACATACGTACTAATAATTAGCTTAGAAACTCTTTGTGTTAGTAATTCCAAGATATGCATCTTTGCAAATGGAAGTTTATAAATTCTTTAATATTATTTGAAAAGTCATTGGGTAATCTACAGAAAACCTATCGTTGTTTTTTTTATGTTCTCCTCTAAGTATTACCTCTAGTATTCTAAAATGTTACACAGTTTTGTAAGTGAAGCAAGATTTGAAGTGGATCTTTTGAGGATCAATAAGATTAAAATGGGAAAACAAATTTAATTATGTCAGCAATTCTTCTCTTTCACAAACCTGAAAGAAAAGCAAATTGGTATTTGAGAAATTTTCTTTGTCTAATAAATAGCCTCGCTTTATAATAATGCCAATGACCCCAGTTTAATTAGGTGCAATTAATTTTGTGCAAGCGAAGTTTGACATCTTGCTAGAGGCATAGCCAGCTGTACCCTGTCTTATGAATTTTTTTTTTTTAATCACCAATGAGAAGTCACTGTTGGAGCTATTGCGAAAGGGTGGGAAGCAGGCAGAAAAAGGCCACGGGGCTGGGGTTTATATTTAAAAATGGCTCCAGCGGACAGCCGAATGTTTAATTAAAAGAGCTTCTGGGGATAATTCTTCATTGGTGCATCATCTTCGACAAGTTGTCACGACTTTATTACTGCAATTCACACTCCCCTTGGACACGTGTCGGGACACACGCAGCTCATGTGAAGCTGGGGCTCCTTTGAGAGCTTCCAAGAGCATTTGCTGCCTTCGGGTGAGCTGTCCTCTAGGGGTTGAACACAATCTCTTTGTCCGATCCTATCGAATGTTCTGTGCCCCTCCGATTACTCTCATTCAGATTGTCACAGGCATTAAAGACCCATGGAAGCTATTTCAGAAAACCACTGCCAATTAAAAGATGACATGCCTCCTCTCACTTAGAGTTCTTATTTTAGTTGGTGAAAGAGTCCTTTCAGACTTATGTGGATATACGCTTCTATCACACATGTCTTTGTGCATGCAAAAAAAAAAAAAAGAGAGAGAGAGAAAGTGAAATCTGTTGGTTGAGTTTTTCCAAAACCCTTTCACATTCAGAGTCCAGTTGTCTATGTAAGCACGTTCCCTCAGAGTTGTCTGCCTTTGCTTCTCGCCTCGCCATTGAGGACGCTGCTCATCACCTCCTGAGCCACTGTCCCCGGTCGGCAGGTTGTGATGCTGGGTCTTCGTTGTTCTCATCAGAGGACAGGACTGGTGAACACTCAGGGCCGCCTTCGCATCACTGGTCCTTAACTGGCTTGTTGGCCAATGGGGTTACGGTTCAGTCGAACAGAACTGCCACCAGCTGCCTGTGTGGCCAAGATCATGAGGCACATCCTGATTTTAAAGATGGCAAGATGTGCATGGCCACGCTTCACAGAGTCCAAGCGGTTCAGCACATCTACTACGTTCTTGGCCATGACTGCATAGAATCCAAATGACCATGAATTAAATCAAGAAAGAGAACGCCTTTTGAGATAAAGCTTACTATGCAACCAAGCCTAAGTGGCAGCCCCAATACTTTCTTAAACATGAACATAAAAAGGGGTGAAGGCAGTGATTCAGCATTCATGAGATTAAGAGACTTGGCCATTTTCACAAAATCCAGGCACTGACTCTCCAGCTGCCATAATGTTGCCCCGACCACAAGAATGTTATCCCAGGTCTGGAAAGGGAGAGCAGCTGAAAGTCAGCAGCTGGTCGGGAATATATAAGTTTAAACTCTGTCTGGGCTGAGCGGGATAAATAGGCAGGCTGGCTTTCACAATACAGACGGTTCAGTGCATGCCGACTGTTCTAGAGGCTGTTATCTACTGCAGGTTCAAGGAGAGAATGGGGTTGAGATTGGGCTGGAAGGATGTCAGTAGTTGAATCAAAGAGCCCATCCTTCCTCCAAGATGATCTCCTACCACTGAGCACCCTGTGGAAAACAAAAGCTCAGCCTGACTCATCTGTGAGTCATGGTCCCTGTAAAGGCACTGACTGAGTCAGACTCCCTGCCATCCTCTCCCAGCTGTCAAACATTTAATCCCACTCACCTTTTCTCCAACACATAAGCGCTAATCAACGTGCTCATTTGCTCTCCTTTTCCTTTTTTAATTCCTGTGAAATGCCCACGTGGCAACTCAGAAGCACTCAAAAGAGAAAAACATAAAGTCAGTTCAATTACTCGGACCAAAAAAAAAAGCCTAGCTATATTTACTTTTTGGTGCATATACTAGTATCTCCATATTTTTGTTTACAAAGTCATGATCCTACTATACTTACTGTTGAGGCTGTTTTTCAGTGTATCATGAACATTTGCCCATATTCACAACTTTCTACTAGCATATAGATGTCATATATTTCATCAAAATATACTTAATTCATCTCTTAGACATTGGAGTTGGTTCCAGTTTTTTGTTTCATTTTAATTTTGCTTTATTGTTTCACCTTCTTGTTTTTTCTTCCATTCATGAATTTATTCTATTCTTCTTAAAGTGACCCTATATAATTTAACCTCTGGGCCTTAGTTTTCTTGTATGTAAAATGGAGGTCAGAATACTTTATGTATGTCTGAGGTTCAGAGGTAACCATAAAATACCTAGCACGCAGTAGATGCTCAAAAACGGTCACTCTTTTTATTTCGAATGCATCTTGCTTAGGAGTCATTAGGCTTTCATTAGGATGGGAGAAGACCACATTTGGTGCCTAGGAGAAGCCTCGTTCTGGTCTTCAAGATCAGAGTTGTGGTGAAATGCAGTTTCCTAACATTAAGATCCTGCAATTCCGAATTTAATTACGTGTAAGTGGTCATTAGAGAAGGAACCAGACACTGGTGTGGAATCAGGCCCCACAGCTGCCTGAGGAATGCGGTATTTATAGTTCTCTGGAGAACAGGTTATGGACGGGTGCTCCACCAGAAAAGCAAGTGACCCCCAAAGAGGGCCTTTCACAGGTCTGCACCTTTGCAGCTGCTCTCAGCTTCTGCTGAGGAAGCCTGAGCCCTGTAAGATGTGGGTCAGGGAGAGTCAGGATGGGCCACAACGAGGGAAAGGTTCCCCTTCCCCCCAGTCCTCTATAGCACATGGCTTGGAACTGCCCTTCACATCTCTGGGCTCATAACTGCTGGAGGGTCGGCTTTCCATCCCTCCCTGCATTTAACCCATCCAACCCCCTTCACCAGGCCCTCTTTTCTTCTACACTTTCCTGCTTGTTCACTCTTCTTGGTTAACAACTTACTAATGCATGTCCAGGTTACTAAAGTATGTCTTTTCTCATATATAAGACTAGAGGCCCTAGTCTTGGCCTGCGGGGATCGAGCGAAACTGGCCCAGTGCACGGATTTGTGTACCAGTGGGGTCCCTCAGTCTGGCCTGTGGGGATCGGGCTGAAACCAGCTCTCTGACATCCCCCAAGGGGTCCCAGATTGCAAGAGGGCACAGGCCAGGCCAAGGGACCCCACCTGTGCACAATCGGGGCCAGGGAGGGACCACAGGAGGGCTCCAGGGCACGTCCATCCAGTCTCTCCACGTCCCCATAGATAAGCCAGACCCCAGCAGCAAGCTAACCTACCAGTCAGAGAGTCTGCCCTCTGGTGGTCAGTGCGCATCATAGCAACATAGAACAAATGGTCAGAAACTTAGCATATTAGGCTTTTATATATATACTAGGGGCCCGGTGCACAAAAATTTGTGCACTCGGGGTGGAGGAAGTCCCTCAGTTCGGCCTGTGCCCTCTCACAGTCTGGGACCCCTCAGTGGATGTTCTATGATGGCCCCAGTCTGCCAGGCGCCTTTTGTGTGTGTGTGTGTGTGTGTGTGTGTGTGGCCACTGGGGACCTGCCCCCAGCCGCATCTGAGGCTCGGAGCAGTCCTCCTGTGTGTGTCTACCTGCTGGGGACCTGCCACCAGGCACACCGTGGAGGCTTGGAGCAGGCATCCCCTCTATGTTGATCTCTCAGACTCTTGCCCTCCCCTGCATGTTGTTCTCTTTTTTGAGCTGTGGCCAGGACTGGGTGCTGCCTGCCTCCCAAGCTTGCCTACTGCCCATCTTCCTCCAGCCACCAGAAAGCAGGGAAAACCCCGCCTCGTGTTCAGGCCAGCCTTTTCCTGCTCCCTGATCCCTGGAAGGAACCTGG
>PVJC01021908.1:12873-27921 GCA_004026665.1 Murina feae | reverse complement strand
TGGGAGAACTTCTGTGCTGGAGACACCCTTATGGGGCAAGAGTTGTTTCAGTGGGGCTTTTATGCTCACTGCATCTGCCCCGAGTGTGTTCCTTGTGGATCTGTTTTGTTTAGGTTAGTCCCACTCTGGCCACTGGGTGAGGCTGGCTCCTGTATCTTTAAGGAGGTGTTGATTAAGCCTTTGCCTTAGGCTACTCAGTTTTTTATATGCAAAAGCCTCTGACGCAGCTTGGGAGGGGCGAGCCTCGGGGAGTTTGCAGGGCGGAGCAAATAGCTATGGCGCTTCTCAGCCCTGTGCTAAGAGACACCAGGTCTCTGTGTCCCACGGTAATTGCTGCAAGCAACACTGAGAGAAACCCGCTTTGGATTTCCTCCCAGTGCCAGTCAGTCCCCCTTCTCCGGGTGTCTGGGTCCTCAGAAACTCACCTGGAACTAAAGTTCAGAGCCACTGGGAACTTGTGGCTCTCTCCGTTTTGGAAAAGAACCGTGTCCTCCGGCGCCAGCCTTCTCCCCGAGCCCCGTGCGTGCGCCTCCGTACCTCTGTACTTTGCTTCCACCGCTTCTGTGAGTCTCAGACTCTTTTCTAGTTGTAGGATTTTCACTCAGCCAGCCTTCCTGTGGGTGCGAGTGGTGTCCGTGTGTTCTTTTCATGGTTTTTCTGAAATAGATGTTCACAGGTGCATTTACGGTGTTTACCTTATGCCGCCATCTTGCTGTCTCAAGTTGTGGAATCTTAATGTTCCATTTTTATATTAAAGCACTAAGATTTGGGGTGATTCATTAGTACCTATAGGTAGGTGAAATAGTAAATGGTAAAAAAAATGCACATGGTTAAAGAAGTTATTGTATATCTATACTAAGGTGTTCTTTAAAACACTGATCTAGCCTGGTCAGCATAGCTCAGTGGCTGAGCATCGAGTTATGAACCAGGAGGTCACAGTTTAATTCCCAGTTAGGGGTCGTGCAGGAGACAGTTGATCAATGATTCTCTCTCATCATTGATGTTTCTATCTCTCTTTCCCTCTCATTTCCTCTCTGACATCAATAAAACTATATTTAAAAAAACACAAAAAAATGCTGATCTAGAATCTATACATACTGTGGTGGGCAAAAATAAATTTATAGTTTTGGAATAAAAAATGATATGCAGGTTATGATTAATAATAAATAATAATACAAAAATAAACTCTGTTTTGTATACTTACAACCGTAAAACTACTCTTTCCCACCTCTGTATTAACATGGAACTGTGTTCACTATGTGTTTCAAGTAATGAACATCTAATCTAATAAAAGAGTAATATGCTAATTGTGTCACTCCACTACATCCCAAGCCACACCAACCAGCCAATCAGAGTGACTATATGCAAATTAACCCAAACAAGATGGCAGCCGGCAGCCACAGAGTTAGAGCAAACAGGAGGCTTCCTTGCCCCAGCTATGGAGGAAGCTGCCTGCCTAGGCAGGCTGTGGCCTCTGCTCAAGGCAACAAAGTTTCAATTATAGAAGATAAATAAACCCCAGATACCTGCTTCCAGCCAGCCTCGCTGGAAGCTTGGGTTGCTGGGGGCTGTGGCCAACCTGCAAACAGCCATCAGCTCCTCACCCAGAATGGCTCCACCCTCATGGGGTGAGGGTCCCTGCTGGGGGGCTTGGGCACCCTGAAAATGGCCCTCAGCCCCTCACCCAGGCTGGCCAGGCACCCCAGCAGGGACTCCTACCCTGAAGGGAATGTGGCCAGTCTGAAAATGGCCCTCAGCCCCTCACCCAGGCTGGCCAGGAACCCCAGCAGGACCCCCACCCTGATCATGGACACTGTTCAGGGCGAACCAATTGGCCCCCACCCATGCACCAGGCCTCTATCCTATATAATAAAAGGGAAATATGCAAATTGACCCTAACAGCAGAACCACTGGGAATGACTGGTCACTATGACACACACTGACCACCAGGGGGCAGACGCTCATGCAGGAGCTGCCCCTGGTGGTCAGTGCACTCTCACAGGGGCAGCTCTGCTCAGCCACAAGCCAGGCTGAGGGCTTCCAGTACAGCAGTGGTGGTGGGAATCTCTCCTGCCTCCTCAGCAGCGCTAAGGATGTCTAACTGCAGCTTAGGCCTGCTCACTGCTGGCAAGTGGACATCCTCTGAGGGCTCCGGGGATGCCAGATTAGGCCCAATCACCTGGGGAGCAGGCCTAAGTCAGCACATCCCTGGAGCTGTCCCATACTGTGAGAGGGACCCAGGCCAGGCTGGGGCTTGGGGCGTGGGCGGCTGCCGCAGTCCCCCCCACGCTGGTGGCCAAGGGCTCACAGCGAGTGTGGCGAGCGAGGGTGGGGGTGCTTCCTTGGCTCCTTTTCCCTCTGTTTTTTGGGCATCTCGGCAAGGGCCCCTGCTGGCGGGAGTCGGGAGCGGCTGGGCCGCTTTGGGTGCAGGGTGCTGGGTGCAGGGTGCAGGCTGCTGGTGGGGAGTGGGGGTGCAGGCCAGCACTGGGGGGCCCGGGCTGCAGAGGCGCACATGTGCGAGGCCAGACCAGCTGGGCAGGGCGGGGGTGGCGGCATGCCAGGGGCAGCCGCCTGGGAGGGTGCATTGTGTACCCACAAGCATTGTGCAATTAAACATATTAGAAAGGTGCGCTTTCTCTTTTCTTTCTTTTCCATTTGACCAGACTGAACAACAACAACAACGCATGGCTGGATACAGCTGGTATATTAATAGAATCAAGGCTGGAAGACCTCACAGCAAAACATTAACTGTGGCTGTATTTGGGTGGTGAATATGGGCACTGTTTTTAAATATATTTCTTATTGTAATATTAGGGGGAAACTGAAATAAAACTCTTCTTTTTATAAAATGCTAAAGAAATATGTGAGCAATGATGACTGGATAAGTAAACTGAGCTCAGTAAACTGAGGTGGAAGAAGGGCAGAGTTGGGGCCTGGATCCAGATTCCTCATTAGCCTGGGATTCAGGTTTACTGCCTGTGGCTCAGGTCAAGTTCACACAAGCTCAGGACAAGGCAAAAGGAGGCCAAGAGCAGAGGCTTTTAAATTAGGTGGCTGACTGTGGAGCTGGGCTTATGCTAGAGCCTTGTTAATTATTGCCTTTTGTCCCCAGGGACACTGTTAGTCTCAGGTAAAGGATCACAGGACAAGATCTAGCCTTCCCCTCAGGTTGCTTGGGCAAGTGTAGGAGCAGTCCAAGTCCATAGTCTCCTACCTATGATGGAGCCCACTATCTAGATGGTTGCCTCTCCTTTCTTAAAAATTTATTTTTATTTTTAAAATATATTTTTATTGATTTCAGAGAGGAAGGGAGAGGCAGAGAGGGAGAGATAGAAACATCAATGATGAGAATCATTGATCATCTGCCTCCTGCATGCCCCCTATTGGGGATTGAGCCCACAACCCCAGCATGTGCCCCTGACTAGAATCGAACCTGGGACAATTCAGTCCACAGGCTGACACTCTATCCACTGAGCCAAACCAGTTAGGGCTTCCTCTCCTCTTGAACTGGAATATCTTGGGGGCAGGGGGTGGGGTGCCTTAGCTCTACAGGGAGCCTCAGAGATCATCTAGTGTCATCCCTGCGGGATTTAGGACTCCCTCCACAGGAACTCCCTTTACCACCCTCCAAAGTCACTACCCTTTGCCTATCCCACCACAGCCCTACGATGATAAGGGGCTCACTACTCTTAGAGGCACCCACCCCATGTGGCAGTGATCAGTAGAAAATCCATTTTTACTGGGAATAGGCTCAACCTTCCCCCTGTTGGAATTCCCCCTCTTCACTTTGGATGCATCTGCTTATCCTTTGTGCACAGCCCATGATGGTTGTTTTCTCTCAGTGGAATATCCTCCTCGAAAAAATTGAAATTTTTTATTGATGGCATGGTGTATTTCAGGCATGAGGCATGGTATTGTGACGTACATATACTATTTCTCTTAATTTGCCAAACAACCCAGTGAATGAAGTATTAATGTCTACATTTTAAAGATGGAGAAACTAAGGCCCAGAGAAGAGGAATGCCTAAAGTTACATATTAGGAAGTGGCAGAGCTGGGGTTTAACCCTGGTCTGTCAGTTCAAGTCCCTATATTATACAGCTGCCTCCATTTCATTGATTGCTACTTGGCTTCATTTGACAAGGAATTTGAGGCAGCTCAGAATATCTACAATTTGATAAAATATGAATAGAGAAGCAGATCTAGAGAAAATGCAAACAGCAGTAGCAAATCCAAACAAGATAAAGAAATGTATAAATATGCATAACATCAGGGCTACAATTGACAGTAAAGGTTGTCATAGGCTCTGAACTGCCAGATTGCAAACATGACAAGGAAAAGCCAATTATTCTTCTAATTCTCATTACCAGTAAAAAGTTGTTTAGAGAAAACCTAGCTGAAAAATAATTCTAAAAGCCATTTATGAGCCCTCGCCAGGTAGTTCAGTTTGTTAGAGCATCATCCAGACACATCAAGGTTGCGAGTTCGATTCCCGATTGGGGCACATAAAAGAATCAACCAATGAATGCATAAATGAGTGGAACAACAAGTTGATCTCTCTCTCTCTCTCTCTCTCTCTCTCTCTCTCTCTCTCTCTCTCTCCCTTCTTCTCACTCTCTCTCTCAAATCAATACATAAAAAATTTAAATTAAAAAAGGCACTTCTGAAGACTGTTGATGATACTGTCAACTCTTAGCACTTGACACCTTCCAGGTGCCATTAAACCCACCTTTGGGTTCTAATGTCAAGAATGGGGAAGAACTGAGACGACCAAGATGGCGGCATAGGTAAACACCTGAACTTTCTGTCATGAACAACCACATTAAAACTACAACTAAAAGACAAAGCGATTATCATCCAGAACCATGGGAAGGCTGGCTGAGTGGAAATTCTACAACTAGAAGGAATGAGAAAAGCGCATTGAGTCCAGTAGGAGGTGCAGAGGTGTGGAAGTATGGAGGTACAGAGGTGTGCGTGAAAGGGCCTGGCAGCTGGGTAAGCTGTTGTCTTTTTTAGTCGGGAGGGAGATACAAGCTCCTGACTGCTCTGAACTCAAGTTCCAGACAAGAATCTGGGGAACACAGACAAAGAAACAGGTCACAAATGAAAGAAATGGAGGAAAGCAAACTACTGGCTATAGAGTTCAAAACCACAGTTACAAGGTTACTCAAAAATCTTTTAGAAATCTCTGAGAAATATAGTGAGATCCTCAAAGATATGAAAAAGGCGTGGCAGTCAATTAGCATATTCCCGCTTTATTAGGTAGAATGTGTGTCTGTATCTATATAAGTACCTTTCACTATGTCTCTGTATCAGTAGTAGAATCTCTACAAGTATCAGTATGTATCTGTATCTAGTTCTCTATCTGTACCTATGTCTTTGTCTCTATCTATTCCTACATCTGTTACTTTTTAGCTATGTTTATCATGTCTTTATCTGTTATTGCTTTTATGTCTCTATACATATTGGTATATGTACCAGTAGCTATGTCTCTATATGTACCCCTACCTTTTTATTTATTTACTAGAGGCCCAGTGCACAAAAATTTGTGCACTCAGAGGGGAGGCGGGTCCCTCAGCCTGGCCTGTGCCCTCTTGCAGTCTGGGACTCCTTGGGGGATGTCCACCTGCTGGCTTAGGCCCGCTCCCTGAGGGATTGGGCCTAAGCTGGCAGTTAGACATCCCTCTGGCAGCCTGGGAGCCCTCAGGGGATGTCCACTTGCCAATGGGGAGCAGGCCTAAACTGCAGTCGGACATCCTTAGTGCTGTAGAGAAGGCGGGAGAGGCTCCCGCCATCATTGCTGTGCTGGCAGCTGTCAGCCTGACTTGTGGCTGAGCAGAGCTCCCTCTGTGGAGCGCACTGACCACCACGGGGCAGCTACTACATTGAGCAGCTGTCCCCTGGTGGTCAGTGTGTGTCATAGTGACCAGTCATTCCCAGTGGTTCTGCTGTTAGGGTCAATTTGCATATTACCCTTTTATTATATAGGGTACCTCTATCTGCTTCTATAGCTTTACCTTACTCTGAGTTTCTATAAGAACTTATATCTGTATTCTATTTGTACTCCTATATGTGCCTATTTCTATATAACTGTGTCAGTGTCTCTATCTGTACCTGTATCTCTGTCTCTGTCCATATTTGTGTCTGGGTCTCAATGAAGCTGTACATGAATGTACATGAAGCTGTGTCTTTATCAATACCTGTATTTATACATGGATCTGCGTCTCTACTTGTATCTGTGCTTCTAGCTTTATCTGTATCTCTGAATCTGTCAGTGTCTATTATTATAGATCTTTCTGTTTCTATATTTGTGTCTCTATGTATAACTGTTTTTAGGAGTCTCTTTGCACTTGTATCTGGTTGTGTACCTGTACCTGTTTCTGGATCTCTATCCATCTTACCTAGTATTTATTGTTGTCTGTGTCTATATTTCTATCTTTACTTGTATCTATGTCTCTCTCTGCAATATATATATATATATATATATATATATATATATATATATATATACATATGCACACACACACACACACACACACACACACACACACACTAGGGGCCCAGTGCACAAAAATTTGTGCACTTGGCGGGGGGTGGTGTCCCTCAGTCTGGCCTGTGCCCTCTCGCAGTCTGGAACCCCTTGGGGGATGTCCACTTGCTGGCGTGCCTGGCCAGCCTGGGTGAGGGGCTAATGGCTTTTGCAGTCTGGGCAAGCCCTCCAGTGGGGACCCTCACCCCATGGAGGTGTGGCCAGCCTGGGTGAGGGGCTGAGGGCCATTTTCAGGCTGCCCACAGCTCCCATTGACCCAACGTCCCAGCAAGACTGGCTGGAATCAGGTTCTGGGGTTTATTTATCTTCTGTAATTGAAACTTTGTTGCCTTGAGCAGAGGCCCAGCCCGCCAAGGCAGGCAGTTTCCTCCAAACAGAAGCCCCTGCTTGCTCTAGCTCCGTGGCTGCCGGCCACCATCTTGGCTGGGCTAATTTGCATACATTAGCTCTAATTGGCTGGTGGGCATGGCTTAGTTGGTGGGCATGGCTTAGATGTCTCAGAGTGATGGTTAATTTTCATATTACTCTTTTATTAAATTTGACACCTGTATCTGTGTCTCTATCTGTACCTGCATCTTTGTTTCCATCTCCACTCCTATCTGTGTTGGTATCTGTACCTATATCTGCATCTCTATAAGTACCATTGCCTGTGTCTCTATCTGTACCTGGATTTGTGTCTCCATCTGTAACTGTTTCTGCATCTCTCTATCTCTCTACCTGTATCTGTTTCTCTGTTTGAACTTATATCTGTAACTCTCTAAGTATCTGTATCTTTGTATCTGAAACCTAATCTGGTTTTCTGTAAGTTTCTCTATGTTTGTCTCTATCTACCTCTTGTGTACCTATACCTATTTCTCTATCTGTACCTCTATTAGATCTCTATTAGTACCTATATCTGTGCTACTATCTGTATTTGTTTTCTTGTCTCTACCTCTACCTATATCTGCATTTATATGTATACCTATGTCTGTTTCTAAATATGTTGCTGTATATGGGTATGTATCTGTAATTATATCTCTTTGTGTACTTGTATATGTGTCTCTATATGTATTTGTATTTGTTTGTCTATACCTGTACTTGTGTCTCTATCTGTCCCTGTATCTGGGTCTGTATCTGTACCTGTATCTGTGTCAAGGGAATTTGGAGTTGATCTAAGACTTCCAGGAAGGGTTATAAAATCTGCTTGTTAGCTCTGTTGCTAGTTTCACTATTGTTTATCATTTTATTAGTTTACTGAGCCTGATGTAAGAAATAGCAACAAACTGGGTGTCTTAAACAAGTAAAATTATTGTCCTGATGTTCTGATGGCTAAAAATCTGAGGTCAATGATTTGTCAGGAGTACTTCTTTCTGAAAGCTGTGATAGGAAATCTGATCTATACTTCTCCCCTAACTTCTGGTGGTTTGCTGGAAATCTTTGGCATTCTTTTGCTTGTGGAATCATCACTCTGATATCTACCCTTATCTTCACACTAGAGGCCTGGTGCATGAAAATTCATTCACTAGAGGGGTGGTTCCTCAGCCCAGTCTGCCCCACAGTCCAGGAGCCCTCAGGGGTGGGATCAGGGAAGGCAATGCCCCATCACACCTCTGCTGCTGCTGCCACTGCCATGAGCACAAGCCTCGGCCGGCCCTGGGCAGCTGGGCAGCCACCATCTGACACTTGCCCTTGCCTGGGGCTGGCCCAGGGTGGCTGGCGGGGGGGGGGAGGCTGAGGGAACTGAGGGACTCTGGAGGCAGGTGCATGGAGCAGCCAGGCCCTCCTGGGGGTGGGCCTGGCCTTGCCACCCTGGCAGAGCTGAGGGGACTAGGCACCACCATCTTATGGTTGTGGGCGCTGCCATCTTTGAGGGTGTGGCAATTAACATATTCCCTTCTTATTGGCTGTGGGCGCCACCATCTTTGAGGGTGGGGCAGTCAGTTAGCATATTTTCTCCTTATTGGCTTTGGGCACTGCCATCGTTGCGATGGCATGAGGGTCAATTAGCATATTCCCTCTTTACTAGATAGGATGGTGTGCTCCTATGTGGATGCCTGTGTCCAAATTTCCCCTTTTTATAAGGATGTCAGTTACATTAAATTAGAGCTCACCCTAATAATCTCATCTTAACTAATGGCATCTGCATTGACCCTATTTCCCAATAAGGTCATATTTTAGAGTCTGGTGTTTAAGACTTCATATGAATTTGGGGGGAAACAATTCAACACATAACAATGATCTTACTTATTCTTTCATTTCACTGCTGAGTTCATACCTTCCCAAGCTCCTCACTTCATCCTTCATATTGGCTCCTTTCTAGGCTCTTATTTGGGTCTGGAATAGTGAGTTGAGAAGGCTACTGCCATTATTTAGAGAAGGTAGCTCCAGGGCAATCCAGAGTACAGGCCTGTGGGGCAAGGATCTGGGGAAAGGTTGGATCTCTGCAGAGGTGTTCAATCATGGGGAAGTGATGTGTCCTCATACCTTGAAGTAGAACTTGGGAGGAGAGTCAAACAGGTTGGGTTAGGTGATGCCACAAAAGCAAATGACCCCAAAATCTCAGTGCTTAACTCAACAAATATTGATTTCTCACTTATGCAATATGTCAATTGCAGGTCAGGTAGAATATTCTGCTTCATATTATCCTCACTCAGAGTCCAGACTTTGGGAAGCTCTATCGTCCTGATTCCACTATCCTTAAGGCAGGAAAAAGAAATTGTAGCCTATTGTATACTGGCTTATAATGTGTTTTCTCAGAAATGAGATAACACACTTATGCTCATATGCCATTGGCCAGAGATGGTCACTTGGTCATACCAAGTCTTAAGGGATCAGGAAAATTCAGTTATACCGTATGCCTGGGAAAAGAACTGGAAATATTTGGAAAATAGCAGACCTTAAGAAGCTTGGGAGCGGCCTCTGCTCCTTTCTTTCCCCTGTGTCTCTTTGTGAGGATAACCATATGTCCTGGCTGGCCAAGGCAACTTGTACAAACTGCTCCATCTTAAATATTAATGGTGAACGTTTTCAGTCTTTAAAAAGTCCCTGTTTGGATACAGATTCTGTGGCCCCCATCCTCTTTGGTGTCAAGAGATAAAAACAGTCTCTGTGCAGGGAAGTCGGTGCTATTAGGAAGGGAGACACCTGGTGGACCAGATGCTAAAGTGACATGTTATTCTTTTTCTTTACTTTTTTATTACCATTCACCCCTCAAGTAAGTCCTCTTTAGAAACCTAATATGGTCTCGGTTGTGTCCTGGGTGAGGAAAAGGATATGTGTTCGGGGAACTGAAGGAGAACAGTGTTGTTCAAAGGCCAGCATGGTAGTGGCAATGGTGATAAACAAGGGGCTTCCATGGGAAGACAAATTATTCAGGTGAGTGTTAGGGGCCTGTGTTGCCTTCTCCTATACCCATAATTCTTCTAGTGATGACCACAGTGGCTCTGGAGTTTCATATTTGAGGAAGATGGTGCTTTCTCAAAGATACCTCCACAGGTTACACCCATTCCTTTCATTTGAAAATGACATTGAGTTCTAGTTCAAAATGGCTATTCCTAGAAAGTCAGACAAACAAAACTGAAAACGATCTCGAGGTCACAATAGAGCTCAATAAATATACAGAAACGTCATCTTGGAATCTATCAAAGGACAGTCTTTATCTAAGAAGGGCAGAAAGCCTTTGGAATATTTATTGATCTTTTTAATAATATCCATTTCTCATTGATGGCAAATTCTGTGACCATGATGCCAACACAAGTGTTACATGTGTGAGGTTCACCAAAGATGGCACTATGTAGAAATAACTACATATGTTTGTTTGTGGGAATGTGAAGTTGAGTGATGAAAAATGCTGAAACTCTCTCTTGGCCAGATAGAAGTACAGTATGTGTGACTCTATTCGGTGTGTGCACACACATACTCACATAGTTGCACACAGAGATGAGACTGTTTTCAGGTAACTTTGTGGCAAATAGACATTTTTTCCTGCATATGTAAACTATTCAGAGGGACTTAGTGCAGGGATTTTTAGCTCCGTTTTTCAGAAAAGAAAACTGAGGTTCAAAGATGTTAAGTTTGTTGTCTAAAATCATACAGTGAGTATGTATAGAGCTGGCAGGCTCAACTGCCCCACCTGCCTAGGGTGGGGATTAAAGCCCAGAGTTTGTGCTTTAGCAACACTACTATTGGTAGTGTAGATATAAATGTACCTGCTTTTTGATCAACTATGGAAGGGTCTAAATCTCGGGCCATAGTGAATAAGGGTATTTACATTGAAAAAGGACCCCAGAGCCTTACCAGTTTGGCTTAGTGAATAGAGCATTGACCTTCATAGTGAAAAGAGTCCTGGTTTCAATTCTTGTCAAGTGTATGTACCTTGGTTGCAGTCTGGATCCTCAGTCTCTCTCACATTGATGTTTATCTCTTGGTGTCTCTCCTCTTCCCTTCCACTCTCTCTAAAAATCAATGGAAAATATCCTCGGGTGATTAACAAAACAAAACAAAACAAAACAAAACAAATGAAACAAACCAAAAATGGCCCCCAGATAATTTGGAGACCTTCCTCCTCCCAACAGGGAGATATTGATAATGTATAAGATAAAGAAGTGTGTTCCAGGCAGAGGGGGAACAGGATGTGCAAAGGCCAGAAGCAAAAGGTGCTTGGTATGTCTGAGGAAGAGCAAGGAGGCCCATAGGCCTGGAATGGCATGAGTGAGTGTAGAACTGGAGGGAATAAGATCACAGAGCAATTCCCTCCGTTGCACCTGAAATACTCCTCTTGCAGTGCTCTCATACCTTAACATTATTGTTAGCATTATTAGTTGTGTTCCCTGGATACCAGAGTCAAAGATGAATTATAGTGTACACTCAGCATAAACACTTTGGCAAAAGATTGTGTAGCCTTTTTACAAGGATAGCAGCAAATAATTGGGACTAATAATACGATTTATCACAGTATCTTATTGATGTAAATATATATTATATTTTATACTGTATAATAATAAAATTCAGCTCATAAGTACCCCAACACATTAATAAAAATTGAACATATATTTGGCCTCAAAGAAATGTCAATACATTCTAAAAATTTAAAGATATAATTTTTCTTTCAGCAATAGCAGGCTAGGTTGTTTCAGTTCAATTCTCCAGCTGAGAACAACTAGCAAAGCTAGAAAAAAAAAGAATTAAGATAATCTGTCTCATGGATACCATGGCAAAGAGAATGTATAGGGCCAAGATTTAGAAGAGAAGAAAAACCCAAAGAGCAGAGCCCGGCATTTTGCTCTTTTCCCCCAGAGTACTATATCTTGAAAACCACAGCTTAGATGATAAGAAATTGTACAGATTTAAGGAACTAGGGGGACAAAATTAGTGGAGTTCAGGATCCACAAAAGAGGAGTCCTCGTAATTTCCTTCTATCCCCAAGGTTTGGGATTGGTATCCTGAAAGGCTATATCCTAAGAGTAAGGGTTAACCAGAACTAGATTAACCCTAAAAAGGGTTAAATATCTGGTACAATTCACCAGTTAGAGCATTTGGGCCTTGTACTTTCTGCTTTGGAAGTTTAAGAATTATTGAATTAATCATGTTAATAGATATAGGCCTCTTGATATTATTTATTTCTCCATGTGAGTTTGATAGTTTGTATCTTTCAAGGAATTGATCCATTTCATCTAAGTTATCACATTTGTGGGCATAAAGTTGTTCACAGTATTCCTTCATTATCTTATAGTCCACAGGATCAGCAGTGATGGCTTTTCTTTAATTTGTAATATTAGTACTTGTGTCTTCTCTCTTTTTTTGTTAGCCTAGCTAAAATTTTATCAATTTTGTTAATCTTTTCAGAGAATTAGCTTTTGGTTTCATTGATTTTCTCTATTGTTTTCTTGTTTCAATTTCATTGATTTCTGCTCCAATTTCTTAAAAACTTGTAACTTTTTTGGAGGTGAATTCTCACTAGAGAATATTTTTCCATTGATTTTTAGAGAGAGTGGGAAGGAGGAGAAAGAGAGGAAGAGAGAGAGAGAGGGAGAGGGAGAGGGAGAGGGAGAGGGAGAGAGAGAGAAACATCAATGTGAAAGAGACACATCCATTGGTTGTCTCCTACACGGGGCTTGGGGATTGAACCTGCAACTGAGCTATGTGCCCTTGACCAGAATTGAACCCGGGACCCTACAATCCACAGGCCAGCACTCTATCCACTGAGACAAACTGGCTAGGGCAAAAAACTTGAAACATTTAAAAATATTTTTATTGATTTCAGAGAGGTAGGGAGAGGGAGAGAGAGATAGAAACATCATTGATGAAAGAGAATCATCCATTGGCTGCCTCCTGCACACCTCACACTGGGGATTGAGCCTGAAACCTGGACATGTGCTCTGACTAGGAATCACCAATGACCTCCTGGTCCATAGGTTGATGTTCAATCACTGAGCTATGCCAGCCAGCTATTTTTATTTATTTCTAATTAAATTCAATTATGGCATGTGAAGGTTCTTTATATGAATTCTACTTTTTAAAAATTGTAAGATGTATTTTATGGACCACAATGTGGTGTATCTTGGTAAATGTTTCATGTGAGCTTGAGAAGTATATGTTTGTTTGATGGCCACTTAGGCTTTTATATATGTACTAGAGGCCTGGTGCACTAGAGGAGGTGTCCCTCAACCCAGCCTGCACCCTCTCCAATCTGGGATCTCTTGAGGGCAGTTGGACATCCCTCTCACAACCCAGGAATGCTGGCTCCCTACCTCACGGCTGCCTGCCTGCCTGATTGCCCCTAACTGCTTCTGCCTGCCAGCCTGATCACACCCTAACTACTCTCCTGCCACCTTAATATACATCTAACTGCTCCCCTACCAGCCCGGTCACCCCCAACTGCCCTCCTCTGCTGGCCTTATCTCCCATAACAGCCCTCTCCTGCAGGCCTGGTTGTTCACAACTGCCCTCCCCTGCAGGTCATCTTGTGTCAACATGGGAGTGGCCATCTTGTGTGTTGGAGTGATGGTCAATTTGCATATTACCTCTTTATTATATAGGATACTATAGGTCTGGTGGATAAAATTCGTGCACTCAGGTGGAGTCCCTCAGCTCATCTTGCACCCCTCGCAATCCAGGAGCCCTTGAGGGAATGTCCAACTGATAGCCTAAGATATCCTTAGTGCTGCTGTAGAGGTGGGAGAGGCTCCTGTCACTGCCACTGCACTCGCCAGCTGTGAGCCCGGCTTCTGGCTGAGTGGTATTCCCTGCTGTGGGGGTGCACTGACCACCAGGGGACAGCTCCTGCATTGAGCGTCTTCCCCCTGGTGGTCAGTACACATCATAGCGATTGGTCATTCTGCCATCGGGCCAAAACTGGCTCTCCATCATCCCCTGAGGGGTCCCAGATTGCGAGAGGACACAGGCCAGGCTGAGAGACCCCATGGTACATGATTAGGGCCAGGGAGGAATGTGAGAGGTTGGCCAGCCAGGGAGGGACCGCAGGAGGGCTCCAGGATGTGTCTGGCCCACTTTGCTCAGTACCAATTGGCCAGACCCCAGCAGCAAGCTAACCTACTGGTTGGA
The DNA here is from genome assembly GCA_004026665.1 of Murina feae. Lineage (NCBI taxonomy): Eukaryota > Metazoa > Chordata > Mammalia > Chiroptera > Vespertilionidae > Murina > Murina feae. Next base: position 13,830 of record PVJC01021908.1, on the reverse strand, counting down.
GCATCTGCCCCGTGGTGGTCACATTATAGCGACTGGTCAACCAGTCAGCTGTCGGCCTCCTGGTGGTCAGTGCACATCATATCAAGCAGTTGAATGGCCTTAGCATATCATTAGCATATTGAGGCCCGGTGCACAAAATTTGTACATGAGTGGTCCCACAGCCTGACCTGCACCCTCTCTAATCTTGGAGCCCTCAGGGGATGTCCTACTGATGTCTTAGGCCCACTATCTGCTGTCAAGCTATGTGACTGGACCCACCTGTGGGTGGGTTGGCTGCGCTGCCCACCCTGGAGTGGCTGGTCTGGCCCTGCCCAGCTTTCCGGGCCTTGCAGCAGCTACAGCCACTGCGAGTCTGGCCCTGCCAACCTCTCCAGCCCTTGAAGCAGCATCAGGGGCTGCTGACCAGGTCCTCCCCCAGCGCAGGCGTGTGGAGGCCGCTGCTGTCCCACTCTCAATGCTGTGTGCGCAACCTCCTCCTGTCCAGTTGTCCCATTATAGCATCCTGGTTAATTAACAATTAGGATATTTCTCTATTGTATATATATACTAGAGGCCCAGTGCACAAAAATTTGTGCACTCAGGGGGGTCCCTCAGCCTGGCCTGTGCCCTCTCACAGTATGGGACCTCTCAGGGGATGTCCGCCTGCTGGCTTAGGCCTGCTCCCCAGGGGATTGGGCCTAAGCTGACAGTCAGACATTCCTCTGGCAGCCTGGGAGCCCTTGGAGAAAGTCTACTTGCCAGTGGAGAGCAGGCCTAAGCTGCAGTCAGATATCCTTAGTGCTGCTGAGGAGGTAGGAGAGGTTTCCACCACCACCGCTGTACTGGCAGCCATCAGCCTGGCTTGTGGCTGAGCAGAGCTCCCCCTGTGGGAGTGCAGTGACCATGAGGGGCAGCTCCTGCATGAGTGTCTGCCCCCTGGTGGTCAGTGTGTGTCAGAGTGACCAGTCATTCCCAGTG
>PVJC01021908.1:0-12773 GCA_004026665.1 Murina feae | reverse complement strand
CAGGTATTTGGGATTTATTTATCTTCTGTAATTGAAACTTTGTTGCCTTGAGCAGAGGCCACAGCCAGCCAAGGCTTGGTGGAAAGCTTAGCTTCCTTCATCGCCGGGGCAACCAAGCCTCCTGTTTGCTCTAGCTCTGTGGCTGCCAGCCACCATCTTGGTTGGGTTAATTTGCATGTAGTCACTCTGATCAGCTGATTGGCATGGCTTGGGATGTAGTGGAGTGACACAATTAGCATATTACTCTTTTATTAGATTATATGCATGAATTCATGCATGGGTGGGGTCCCTTGGGGTTTCAGATTAGGCTGAAACCCACAGTCCAATGCCGCCTGCAGCTCATACCTGCTGCTCCCGCTCATTCTGGCCCCACTGTGCCTGCTGCAGGCTTGTGCCCAATCAGTCCTGATCAGGAGAGGCTCATGCCACCACAGCAGTGCTTGCCATCCATGAACCCTGTATCTGGCACCCTCTGAGGGGAGTGGCCTGTGGGATCAGGTCAAAATCAGCTCTCTGACATCCCCTGAGGGTTCCCAGATTGTGAGATGGGGAAGGCCAGGCCCAAGGACCCCACTGCTGCATGATTGGAGCTGGAAAGAGACAGTGAGAGGGCTCCAGTCTTGATTGGCCAGACCCCAGCAGCACGCTAACGTACCAGTCAGAGCATCTGCCCCCTGGTAGTCAGTGCACATCATAGTGACTGGTCAACTGGTTGATTGTCTGCCCCTTGGTGGTCAGTGCACATCATAACGACTGGTTGACCAGTCAACTGTCTGCTACCTGTTGGTCAGTGCATGTCATACTAAGTGGTTGAGTGGCCTTAGCATATCATTAACATATTACACTTTGATTGGTTGAACAGTTGACTGGTCACTGGATGACCAGACACCTAGTGTATCAGGCTTTTATTATATAGGATTAGATGATCACATTCTACATAATAAAGAGGTAATATCCAAATTGACCCTCACACCCTTGCATCATCACAAGATGGCTGTCCCATATCATCACAAGATGGCTGTCACAAGATGGCTGCTCCCATGTCATCACAATATGGCTGCCCTCACATTGTCACGAGATGGCCAGCAGGGGAGGGCAGTTAGGGGGACCAGGCCTGCAGGGTAGGGCAGTTTGGGGGGATCAGGCCTGCAGGGGAGGGTAGTTGGGGGCCATTGGGCCAGCAGGGAAGGGCAGTTGGGGGCGATAGGGCCAGCAGGGGAGCAGATAGGTGTCAATCAGGCTGGCAGGAGAGTGGTTAGGGGATGATCAGGCTGGCAGGCAGAAGCAGTTAGGGGCAATCAGGCAGGCAAGCAGGTGAGTGGTTAGGAGCCAGCAGTCCTGGATAGTGAGAGGGCTGTCCAACTGCTGGTTCAGGACATTCCCCAAGGGGTCCCTGATTGGATAGGGTGCAAGCTGGGAAGAGGGACACTCCCCACCCCCCAGTGCATGAATTTCATGCACTGAGCCTCTAGTACTAAAAGAAAGGGTAAATAACTGGCTTTTTGCCACCCCAACCATATTGCTGCCATTACTCTCATCAGGTAAAAAGAGCTCTTGACAACCCTCCACAAATGTCTTTGCAGTAATTGCCCAGAGCAGATTCACTGCTGTCCCACTGCCAATGTGGGGCTGTTAGGTAGCAGGAGAACCACAAGAGCCAAACTGGACATGTCTGAGAACAATCATTTTCAAACAGATCTCTCATCACTGTAATCTTCAGACACTTCAGGAACCCTAACCTTTCCCCACCCAATATTACCATCCTATTATTGCTATGAACATTCTCATCCTTGTGCTTTCTATTGTCCCTCCCCACCAAGTTTTTTCAAAAGGCCTTCTAGAACTCCTATTCCTCTGCAAGCAAATTCCACTACCTTCTTAATCTCTTGCTGTAATGCTTTCTTTATGACCGTGTAGCCATAACTGGAAATGCCTCCCTCCATTAGGGTGCAACCTCCTCCACTGCATCCCATCTTAGGGAGAGGGGGGCAGATTCTTCTGACTCCTTGTTCATGGGTCTAAATTACAGCATGATTCTTCTACTGTCAAAGCTGACCCTTCTATAAGCCTCAAACTATTAAGTTGAACACTTTGTCTTAAAAACAAAGGTGTTTTAAATTATGCAATCCTATCTAATAAAAGAGTAATATGCAAATTAACAGTCACTCCGTCACTCTGTCAGAAAGATGGCTTCGGCCAGGGAGCTGGAGTGAGTAAGAGGCTTACGTTGCCCATGGCGATGGAGGAAGCCAAGCTTTCTGCCTGCCCTGGCTGGTGCTGAGCTCCACTCAAGGCTGCAAAGTTTCAATTATAGAAGATAAATAAATCCCAGATACCTGCTTCCAGCTGGCATGGCCTCCACTCAAGGAGGGGCTAGGAGTCTTGGTTGCCAGAGGCAACCCAACCTGGGCTCCTCTTAAGGCTACAAAGTTTCAATTATAGAAGTTAAATAAATCCCAGATACCTGCTTCCAGCCTGCAGGCATGACCAGTCTGAAAACGGCCATCAACCCCTCACCCAGGCTGTCCAGGCACCCCAGCGGGACCCCCCACATACACCCTGAAGGGGCTGTGGCCAGCCTGCAAACAGCCATCAGCCACTCACTCAGGCTGGCCACACCCCCATGGGGTGAGGGTCCCCACTGGGGGCCTTGACCAGCTTGAAAATAGCCATCAGCCCCTCATCCAGGCTGGTCAGGCACTATAGTGGGGACCCCCACCCTTATCTGGCACACTCTTCAGGGCAACCAGCCAGCCCCCACCCATGCACCAGGCCTCTATCCTATATAATCCTATATAATAAAAGGATAATATGCAAATTGACCCTAACAGCAGAACCACTGGGAATGACTGGTCACTCTGACACACACTGACCACCAGGAGGCAGACGCTCATGCAGGAGATACCCCCTGGTAGTCAGTAGGCTCCCACAGAGGGAGCTCTACTCAGCCACAAGCCAGGCTGAGGGCTGCCAGTACAGAGGTGGTGGTGGGAGCCTCTCTCGCCTCCTCAGAAGTGCTAAAGATGTCTGACTGCCAGTGTAGTCCTAATCCCCTGGGGAGTAGACCTAAGCCAGCAGGTGGACATCCTCTGAGGGGTCTCAGACTGCAAGAGGGCACAGGCTGAGCTGAGGGACCCCCTGAGTGCACAAATTTTTGTGCACTGGGCGTCTAGTCTATATATATAAAAGCCCAGTGACCGTTAACAGCGGAATGACTGGAATGACCAGTAGCTATGATGAGCTGCCCTCGGTGGTCAGTGTGCTCCCACAGTGGGAGTGCCACTCAGCCAGAAGCCGGGCTCATGACTGGTGAGTGCAGTGGTGGTGGCTGGAGCCTCTTCCACCGCTGCAGCAGTGCTAAGGAGTGTGAGCTAAGCGATAAAGAGTGAGCAGGCAGGCAGTTAGGAGCAAGCAGGTGGGTGGTAAGGAGTGAGCAGGAGAGCAGTTAGGAGCAAGGGGTCCCGAATTGCAAGAGGGAGCAGGCTGAGCTGAGAGACCCCCTCCCCTGCACAAATTTCATACATCAGGCCTCTAGTAAATATATAATAAATCCTCCCTTTAAAAATGTCATCCCTTATAGATAAAGTCGGTTCCCTGAATTCAGTCCCATCCCTAGCTGCTCTTTGGTGAATCCTAATTATCTGGTTGGTGCATTGCTCTTCTGACCTCTTCCTCTACAATAACCCATTAAAAATGTAGAGTTTAGGTGTGTGTGTTAAAAAAAAAACCCAAAACTACAAATGCCATCATACTATAAACATTGTTCTGTAACTTGCTTTTCTCACCTATCTATCCTGGCAATCTTTCTACTTCATTCTTTTAAGTCATTTTTGGAAATACCACAACGTTTCTTTAATAATTCCTTCAACATGAACATTTATGTTGTTTTCATTTTCCCCTATTATAAAAAATGCAGTGATAAGCATTAGCTTTCTATGTGTTCACTTGCACACAAGGAAAAATATTTCTTCATTCTTAATATTTTTAAAAGCATAATGACTATCTCTAATAAAAGCCTAATATGCTAAGTTTCCAACCCCTAAACCAGTCGCTGTGACACCCACTGATGACCAGGGGGTAGACACTCTAACTGGTAGGTTAGCTTGCTCTTGGGGTCAGCCAATGGGGACTGGGTGATATGGGTCAGATAGGCCCTGGATTCCTCCTGTGGTCCCTCCCTGGCCAGCCAACCTCCTGAGGTCCCTCTCTAGCTGGCTGGCACCCATTGGCCCCGATGGGGACTGGGTGAGAAGGCCCTGATTGGCCCTGATCACCGGTGAGGCTGAGGGACCCTATCTATGCACGAATTCATGCATCAGGCCTCTCATCTAATCTAATAAAAGAGTAATATGCAAATTGATCCTCATTCCATTACACCTAAGCCACACCCACCAGCCAAGCCATGCCCATCAGCCAATAAGAGCGACTACATGCAAATTAACCCAGCCAAGATGGCGGCCGGCAACCACGGAACTGGAACAAGCAGGAGGCTTGCCCCTGCAATGCAGGAAGCTAAGGTTCCTGTCTGCCTAGGCCGGCTCAAGGCAACATAGTTTCAATTATAGAAGATAAATATACCCCAGAGACCTGCTTCCAGCCTTGTGCTCAAAGAAGCACTGGGAGTCTGGGTTGTCAGGGGCAACCTGACCTGGGCTCCAGTTAAAGCAACAAAGTTTCAACTTTAGAAGTTAAATAAATTCCAGCCAGTCTTGCTGCAAACAGCCATCAGCCCCTCACCCAGGCTGGCCAGGTACCCCAGCAGGGACCCCCTTCCTGAAGGGGATGTGGCCAGCCTACAAACAGCCATCAGCCCCTCACTCAGACTGGCCAGGTACACCAGCAGGTGGACATCCCCCAAGGGGTCCCAGACTGTGAGAGGGCACAGGCAGGGCTTAGGGAACCCCCCTCTCTCCCAGTGCACAGATTTTTCTGCACCGGGCCTCTAGTGGTTTTTATAAAGTCGGTAATGCATCTTATAAAATTGAAGCAATTTAAGAATTACAGTAAAGAAACAAACAGATCACCAACAATTTCATCATCCAGAAAAGAAAACTACAGTTAACATCTGGTGAACAGCATCCAAATAATCTCTTTACACACATGTCTAGTAGAAGACAGCAAGCTAACTAGAAATTTTATAATACTGGGATCATACCAGTCATGTTATTTTTAACAAAGTATAAAATTTGGTTGTATTTGAATTTAAATGATAAAAAAAGAATAGTATGAAAATAAAGGAAATGCTGAACATCATGTGAATTAACTCCCTGATGGACTGGACTGTGATAGCTTTACCCCCAGACACCACATTCAGAGGGTTTTTGGATTATTTGATGATTTCTAAGAACAGATTGATGATCAAACTGTAATAAAAGACTTTTCAACGTGGATTGAATTCTCTTATGTGAATGAAAACATGCTGTAAAGCTAAAGACTTTCCCACAGGCATTGTATTTATAGAATTTCTTTCCAAGGTGCACTATATAATGCTTATTAAAACTTAAAACCTGGTTGAATGGTTTCCCAGAGCCCTTATATTCACAGAAGATTTTTTTCTGAAGTGAGCTTCCTGATGTTCCCTCAGATGTGTACTCTGGCTGAAGGCTTTCCTATACTCATTACAGTCACACGTTAACACCAGTGTGAAAGCTATGATGTTTAAAAGGTGTGAACACCACACTAAGGCATCCCCATGTTCACTAATCATATTTCTCTCCAGAATGAATTCTTGGATGTTTTATGGGGTCGAGCTCTGTCTACAATCCTTCTCACATTCATTGTATCCATAGATTTCTTCACTCTTGGTAAATTAGATTTTTTAATTCCATTTAAATGGATTCTGGCTGAAGGCTTTTTCATATCCATTTATATGTTAGGCTTCTTTCCCGCAATAAGATTTAAACACATATGGAAAGCTTTATCACATTAGCTGCAATGATAGGTTTTTCACTATCCTAAAATCACTGAGGCTTTTGAGAACTGAACTTTGGCTGAGGGATTTTCCACATTAATTACATATAATGATCTTCTCTCTAGTATTATCTGATGTTAAATAATATCTGGGCTTCCTCTAAAGGTTTCCCCACATTACTTATACATAGACTTTTAGCTTTGTGAATTCTCTGATGGCTCATTAGATCCACATTCTATGGGAAACTTTGGTTACATATGTTATGCTGCTGAGGCCTCTCTTCTATAGAAACTCCTTAGTGCATATAATAGGGTTTAGGTTTAGACTGAAGTCACTCAAATTCAATATATTTCAAGTCTTTCTCTCAGGGATTCCTCAACCCCTTGTTGGTATGTTATTACAGAATACTTCAATTTCAAGTGCTTGGGAAATATTATTGATACTAGTGGCCTGGTGCATGAAATTTGTGCACAGGGGAGGGTTTCCCTCAGCCCAGCCTGCACCTTCTCCAACTGGGTACTCCTTGGATCCCAGGGATTAGAACTAACCAGCAGTTGGACATCCCTCTCACAATCTGGGACTGCTGGCTCCTAACCGCTTACCTGCCTGCCTGCCTAATCGCCCCTAACTGCCTCTGCCTGCCTGCCTGATCACCCCTGACTCTTCCTGCCTGCCTGATTACCCCTAACTGCTCTCTCTTGCCAGCCTGATCTTGCCCCCAACTGCCCTCTCCTGCTGGCCTGATCACCCCTAACGACCTCTGACTTGGCCCCTACCACCATGGCTTTGTCTGGAAGGAAGTTAGATGTCTGGAAGATGGCTGGTCCACCTAGTCTAATTAGCATATTACCCTTTTAGTAATATAGATAGATTATATTGGATAGAATTGCTTAAATGGAGGCAGGAGCCTTTTTCAGCAGGAGGATATGCTCTTGGCATACAAAAATAAATAATCCCTATATCTGGACTGATAGTCAGCCATATGCACTATACTGCCAAACCAGTCATTAAAAAATTGAACCACTGTCTTACACCTTACATCAAACAGCTATTGCCATTAAAACCCCTCCTTAGCTCCCACCTTAGGTTTTTGCCTTCGAAGTTCACCCAGATTAGGTTCTGATTGGCTGGTTTCTATGCCAGTCAGCATCAAAAGCTCCACCTCTTAGGCAGCCATTGGCTCCTCGTAGTTCACTCAGATTTGGTTCTGATTGGTTGGTTTCTATGCCAGTCAGTGTCAAAAGCTCCACCTCTTAGGCAACCATTTTGTGAGGGCATGAGGGTTGATTTGCATATTACCTCTTCATTATATATGATAGTTTCTTTTTAAAAAATATGTTTTTATTGATTTCAGAGAGAGATAGAAACATCAGTAATGAGAGAGAATCATTCATTGAACTGTTGCCTCCTGCATGCCCCCTATTAGGGACTGAGCCCACAACTGGGGCATGTGCCATGATGGGGAATCAAACTCAGGATGCTTCAGTCTGACTCTCTATCCACTGAGCCAAACCGGCTAGAACCAAAGCCTGTTCTCCTCATTTCAATATATGGTAACTCCATTCTACTACCTGTGACTCCTCTACTTCTCTCATGTCCCATAGCTCATTTGTTAGTGATTGTTCAGGGTGTTTATTTTCAAAATATATATAAATACTAGGGGTCTGGTGCACGAAAATTTGTGCACTCAGGGGGCAGGGGGTCCCTCAGCCCAGCCTGTGCCCTCTTGCAGTCTGGGACCCCTTGGGGGATGTCCACCTGCTGGCATGCCTGGCCAGCCTGGGTGAGGGGCTGATGGCTGTTTGTGGGCTGGCCAAGCCCCCCAGTGGGGACCCTCATCCCCATGGGGATGTGGCCAGCCTGGGTGAGGGGCTGAGGGCCGTTTTCAGGCTTCCCACAGTCCCTTCAGGGTTTGGGTCCCTACTGGGGTACCTAGCCAGCCTGGGTGAGGGGCTGAGGGCCATTTTCAGGCTGCCCACAGCTCCCATTGACCCAACATCCCAGAGAGGCTGGCTGGAATCAGGTTTCTGGGATTTATTTATCTTCTATAATTGGAACTTTGTTGCTTTGAGCAGAGGCTTAGGCAGGCAACGAAGCCTCCTGTTTGTTTCAGCTCCGTGGCTTCTATAATTGAAACTATGTTGCCTTGAGCAGAGGCCCAGCCCGCCAAGGCAGGCAGTTTCCTCCAAACAGAAGCCTCCTGTTTGCTCTAACTTTGTGGCTGCCGGCCACCATCTTGGCTGGGTTAATTTGCATACAGTCACTCTGATTGACAGGTGGGCATGGCTTGGCTCGTGGGCGTGGCTTAGGTGTTTCAGAGTGATAGTTAATTTGCATATTACTCTTTCATTAGGTTAGATGTCCTAAATATACCTACATTGCTAACTCTGTGGTCCAAGCCAAAGTATTCCATCAGTTCACACTTGGACAAGTGCCTCCTTCTAAATGATTTTCTTGCTTCCACTCTTGCCCTTCTCCAACCCATTTTCCACACAACAGCCAGAATAATCCTTTTTACACATAAATGAGATAGTCACTCCCCCACTTACTAGTAATACTCTCCAAAGACTTCCTAGTTACCCAATTCATCTTGCCATTTTTCAGAGAAGCCAACTGTATTTCTGTCTTTTGCACAGACATTCTATCTTTACTCTCTCTCTCTCTCTCTCTCTCTCTCTCTCTCTCTCTCTCTCTCTCTCTCCCCCTCTCTCTCTTTTCTTCTCTCTCTCACTACAATGTGAGTTCTACAAGACCAAAGACTTGGTTTGTCCTCTATGCTGCTGCTGTATCCTCAAAGCCCAGAAAAGTGCCTTGCACAGAGTAGATGCTTAATAAATATTTTCTGACGGAATGAATGAGCAAATATAAGAGTGATGTGACATTAAAAAACTCATTGTTATAATTAATTACATCAGCCACTGTTCCAAAGGTGACTTAGCAGATGATAATTTCAATAGATGCCAAAGAGATATTTCATAAAATTGAATAAATACTTCTAGCAAAAGATTTGGTAAACTCGCTGCTTTTAAAAAATCAATTTCAAATAAATAGTCCAACTCATAACTAATATTAAACCCAGGACAGAGTAGGAAGTTCTTTCTTCTGAGAGTATGCAACACCAACTTATTTTTTCATCTTCTACTTTTTACTAGGACTTACTAAGAATTAGATAAGGTGATAAATTTCTTACACATACTATGTAACTAATCTTCATGCCAATACTATGAGGGCTGTGCTATCCTCTATTTATAGTCAATGAAATGGTATCTAAGCTAAGTTAACCCCTGCCCCAGTGTTACTCAGCAAATACAGGAAGCAAACAGGATGCAAAACCAGGGCTGACAGAGGGTGAGGATCTGGCTTGATTGTACCCTAGGATGATAACAAGCATCAGAATAATGAACTTTATATGGCCCTCAGACATGAAAAATAGTTATTCCTCACTAATAAATAGAAGTGCAAACTAAAGTAATAATGGCTATCAAATGCATAGTAATTTTTTAAAGTGTAGAACAACCAATATTGGTGAGGGTACAAGACAGTAGGTGCTGCCTTTCAGCACATGGGAGTGTAAGTGGTTTAGTCTGTCTGGAAGGCAATTGCATTGCATTGCTTAAAGTCATAGGACTGTTCGTTTGCTTTGATCCAGCAACTCTGCTTCTAGTAATTTATCCTTAGAGAATAATTCAAGATGTCAGCAAAGACTGAGTGGAAAAGATATTCCATTTAGAGTAATCTTACAAAATAGCTTGTATAGCATAAATTGCATTTTTTGAGATGCGTGTGTATATATTTATCTATATCTACATCATCTATATCTATATTTATATCCGTATATATCAAGCAAGAAGAAATATATCAAAGTAATGAGTGATTTTCTTAGGATAATTAGATTACATGTGATTTTCAAATTTGCTTCTGGACACTTTGCTCTGCTCTATTTTCTGAAGGTTTATAATGATCACATATTATACTTACAGTTGCAGACCACAATAAAACAACTTTCATTTTGGAAATAAGGTGGGTACTTTTTACTCTTGTACTTGCATTTGAGGTAGGAGGACATGGTTTGTTCATTCAATAATTAGGCCCTGTGCCAGGGAAGGGAATATAGTAGTGCACAATAGACCCCTAGCCCCTACTCTCATGGAACTGACATTGTAGCATGGTGAGACATTAAACACACAGATATGTAAGAACTATATCTGCAAGCATTATGTGCTATCAAGAATAATTAAGATGGAGCAACGTATAAAGGGTGTTGTTTTGTTTTATTTTATTTTTAAATGTATTTTTATTTTTTAAAAATGTTTTTATTGAATTCAGAGAGAGGAAAGGAGAGGGAGAGAGAAATAGAAGCATCAATGATGAGAGAGAGTCATTGATCAGCTGCATCCTGAATGCCCCACACTGGAGAGCGAGTCCACAACCTGGGCATATACCCTGCCCGGGAATCAAACTGTGACCTCCTGGTTCACAGGTTGATGATCAAGCACTGAGTCACCCTGGGCAGTCTCATTTCCCCCTTTAAAAGCAGAGTAGTTTGAAAGTATTTCAATGAGTATTAATTGAATACATGTAGGGTTGAGTAGGTATCCTATATAATAAAATGGTAATATGCAAATTGTCCCCTCAACCGGGAGTTCGACCAGAGAGAGGGGCTTGCCCGCCAATGGTTCAGGGCTCCTCCCCTTGGCTGGCCCCGCCCTATTGGCCTAGATCAGGGAGGGCCTGCTGAACCCCACCCATGCATGAATTCATGCACTGGGCCTCTAGTATGTAATATCAGTTTATAATTCAGCAAAATACCACTATCCCTCATGGTCATTTTGACTCATTATACAGTTGTAAATTGACTTTATTTTTATGTGAATAAAATATTTTATTTTATATTTGTAATGGACTATTGCTTAAAGGCATAAGCATAAGGAATTCCTGATATTCAAAGATAAGTTAATGAGAATGATAAAAAAGATAATATTTTGCAAATTTACTTTAGGATGATTTTCATGAGATATGTAAATTATATTAATCTCATCAATATTTCTATCAAAAAACACCAAGAAGTTTCTAATACTTCAAAAAACAATGTTAAGAATAGAAAATATACTGGCAATTCTAGCCAATTTGGCTTTTCACTTATTTGGAATAAAAACTAGTGAATTATTTTTGGAGAAAAGTCCTTACAATGAGCAGTCTTTAAAGTCACTTTTTAGTTAATCATTAAGATCTGTAAATTTAAAATAATAATTACATGATTTTAAAAGTTCAAATAAAAAAATTCCAACATTAGGTCACAAAACTAGTTTTTTTTGCATCTATAGTGTTTGATCCTGTAACATGCAATTGAATTTAATCTACATATTAATATACAAGCTAATCATGACCAATGTCATTTAAAAGATATTTATTGACAAACCATGCTTTGTGCTTCATAATTGGTATAAGTTAAAATTGAGAGTACATGACATTTTTAAATGGGAAAAGTATAAATCTGTCTCTTATGAATATTATTAGTAATATTGTTATGAAAGGAGGTTATAAGACGAAAACGATTGATACATGCCAACCTGGATGCCTTTCCGTCTCCAGTTCCCCATCCCAGAGAGCTGTGCAGAGGAAATAACGCCAAGGAAATAGTGTTGCCTAAGGCGATACCTATCCTTGGGAGGGTACATGTGTGGACATGATATATAAACATGAGTGTGTCAGTGCATCTGTGGGTACAAATGTGAATGTATGTGTTTGTGAGTAATTTTTGTACATGCGTATGAGTCTGTGAGGGTATTTGTGAGTGTGTGAGTATATATGTGTAAGTGACCATGTGTCAATGTGTGTAAATGCAAGTATGTATGTGTGATTGTGTGAGTGAATGTGTGTAAGTTCCTGTGTGTTTGTCAGTGTGAACATTGTGTGAGTGTGTGTGTGTGTGTGTGTGTGTGTGAGTGTGTGAAATACCCCACACTCTGAGGAAGAGAATTCTAAAACATACCAATCTGTTAAGTGAAATAGAGTCCTGGTATCCTGAGTGAGATCAACATCATCTTTTTCTCTGTTCATTTGGTGGCTATAGCAGAATGAGGCTACGTCTGGCTTTGGTAGAAGCAGATGTGTGTTTGTTGAAAGGGGAATGATGAAGAGTAGTCCACAAAGTGTAGCAAATCATCAACCCAGGTTCAGCCAATTGAGTGTGCTCAGGGAGGAAGGCAGCTGTGGGTGGCAGCAGTGTAAACTCACACAACACGAGCTCAGTGGACATCTCCTAAGCTCTTTGGCTGTCCCTCCTCCTTTCCTCCATCCCCCACTCTCCTGAAACCGACACACCAAAGTGCGCTCAAGCCTCCATCTTTAATAAGCTCAGAAGACAGTAAATCATGGTAATGAGAAAAACAAGGAGCACATCTGCTCCTGATGAAGCATTGCACACAGGCTGATCAATTGCCCTTTGTACATTACTCAGGATGAAGTTGTCTGGCCAGAGTGCAGTTTCCCATATATAATTGGATAATGTGTCAGATTTGTTGCAAGTCCCTCTGGTGGCACCATTATGTTATCAGTTCAGGACATCCTAAGAAATTTGGGTTTGTGTTTCCAAAATGCTTTTCATGTTCTTTTTATTTATTTTTTATTTTTTATTTATTTTTATTTTTTTATTTTTTTTTATTTTAATTTATCTTTATTGTTCAGATTATTACAGTTGTTCCTCTTTTTTCCCCCATAGCTCCCCTCCTCCCAATTCCCACCCCAACCTCTGACCTTGCCCCTCCATTGTCCTCATCCATAGGTGTACAATTATTGTCCAGTCTCTTCACGCATCCCCAACACCCTTAACCCCCGAAAATTGTCAGTCCACTCCCTTTCT
>PVJC01021907.1:0-27806 GCA_004026665.1 Murina feae | reverse complement strand
GACAGTGGGAAATGTGGAAAAGAGATTGGACCTGGGCTCACATGGGGAGGCGGTGGAAAGGGGATGAGGCCATCTTGCTCCAGCAGAGGGTTACGGGGGCAGGGCTCTGCTCCAGGATTCCTTCATTCTCCCTCACTGGGTGGGGATTTGGGAACCAGGGTTGGGGGTTGCTTACCACCCTGCTTCCTGCTTCTTCCACTCTATCCCACCTCATCCCCTGGCTCCCTGGGGGGCCCCCAAGCCCAGCTTCCTTATCTAGGTGCCTTTTCTCCAGCAAGGAGTCAGCATGCCCCCCTCAGGATCCTCAGCTCCCTCACTGCCACCTGGGGCCCTGTGCGGCCCCTTTGTCTCCCCATCTACCTCTGTCCTTAGCCTGGTTCTGAGCCATGGAGACTTTGGAGGAAGGAGAGCCAGAGTGCCTCTGCTGGGCCTCACAGAACATCTGCCAGGGCTGGGGAGGGGGGTGGGGGTGGGGGTGGAGCAGCCCTGCCCCTCCCTCAAGGCACAGCAGGGCATGCCCCAGTGTGGCTTGGGACCATCGCACACCACCCCTGCATATCGAGCAGCAGAAGCTAAAGCACCTGCCAGGCTGAGAGCCACAGAGACCTGGTGGGGGCCACACAACCTCTTCTCGTTTCTGACTTGTGATCAACCCTGTTTTAAACGTGTTTCAACAGAAAAAAAAAAAAAAATTAAGTCAAATAATCCTGGAGGTGGTATGTAGAAACAGCAAAGATTGTGAAAAGACACCTCAAGGAACTGACGTTTTGGAATCACCGAGATAATGAGTGTGAAAATAAAAATGCATGTGATCCATAGAAATAGAAGGGATTCTAATTCCCCCTCAGTGGGCATTTGCTCCCCCATTCACCCCAACAATAATGAATTAAGCAACTCTGGTGTAAATAGCACTGCTCTGGCTGTATTTACCCACGCTGACAGCTCGGCCACCATTCAGAAAACACTGAGTGAGTGTTGATGCCACAAGGAACTTAACTGAAGAGTGAGACCTAGACCCTGATCTAAATAGAATATAATTTAGTAGTAAAGAAAAGACCAGCACACAAATAACCGGAAAATAGGATAAGCTCCAAAGAGGAGGTACAAAGTCCCCATAGAAGGTGCTCAAAGAAGGGATAAGTTATGCCTGCTGGGTGAGGTCAAGAAAGACTTCATGGAGATTTGAGATGTCATTTAAGATAAGCCCGGGAAAGATGGGTAGAATTTCAAGGACAAAAAAAAGGAGCCAGTGGGGGATGGGAGACATCCCAGAGAAGGGGAAACACTTGAGCAATGGTGCAGAGATCAAGAAGTAAGGCTAGACGGAGAAACCAAGATGGCTGCATAGGTGAACACCTGAAATTGCTGACTCACACAACGAAAAGAAAAAACGGACACCACCCAGAACCACAGGAGGGCTGGCTGAGTGGAAATTCTACAACTAGAAAGGAAGAGAAAAGCACACTGGGACTCAGAGGAGGTACAAAAGTAAAGTGCAGAGGTACAGAGGCCCGCGAGGAAAGGGCTGGCAACTGAAGACGCAGTTGTCTTTTTCAATCCAGAGGGAAGCACAAGTTCCCAACAGCTCTGAACTTCAGTTCCAGGCAAGTTTCTGGGAGTCCAAACTCATACAGAGAGAAGCTGGACTATTTGGCATTGGAAGAAACTCCAAAGTGGCTTTCTCTCAGTGGTGCTTGCAGCAATTACTGTGGGACACTGAGACCCGGGGCTTCTTAGGGCAGGCTCAGGATCAGCCATAGCTGTTTGCTCTGCCCTGTTGATTCTCTGAGAACCTGCCCCACCCAAGCTAGAGCAGAGGCTTTTGCATATGAAAGGCCTGGCCCTTTGCAATCTACAATTACCTAACAAACTGCATCTGGGTCACATAGACCCAGAACATCCAAAAGAAGGCTCAAGGCCCCACAGCATCCTGCATTGCTTTACACCTGGGTTTCATCTGGGGACTTCCAAACTCCAAAGAAAGAAGAGGAATCTGCAGATCTCTCCAAAGTTCCTGCTGAGTAGCCTCAGGAAGTAGCTAAATGAGCACCTCCTTAGAGATCCAAGAGCCATTGTATCCATTGGTCAGAGTGGGACCATCCAGACTACAACTCCTCAGATCTATAAGGGACACGCTCAGGGGACAGACTCAGTAACACCAAAGCCCCACTGAAGCAAGTTTTGCCCCATAAGGGTGTCTCCGGCACAGAAGTTCTCCCACCATAGACACAGCTGATTCTCACAGCCAAGTGGCCTGGAGGTCAATTCCTCCCAGTGATACCTACAACAATCAAGGCTTAAATACAACAAGACCATGTACAAAGCCCCCAAAGGGGTGCACCAAGAGTGTCCACCTCAGGTAATTGGGGAGCTGAGCCACTGGGCCCTATAGGAAAACCTAGCACAGAAAGCCACCCTATCAACACGGAAGCAGCCAAAATGTGGAGACAAAGAGGCAGTTCACAAATGACAGAAATGGAGAAAAGCAAATTACTGAATATCAAGTTCAAAACCATGGTTTTAAGGTTTTTCAAGAATTTTCTAGAAACTGCTGATAAATTTAGTGAGACCCTCAATAAATCTAGTGAGACCCTCGAAGATATGAAAAAGGGCCAACTAGAAATTAAGCATACTCTGACCAAAATAAACAATATTATACAGAGATACAACAGCAGACTAGAGGATCACAAGAATCAAGTCAAAGATTTGAAATATGAAGAAGTAAAAAACACCCAACTGGAAAAGCAAAAAGAAAAAAGAATCCAAAAATATGAAGATAGCCCTAACCGGGTTGGCTTATTGGATAGATGTCCGCCTGCAGACTCAAGGGTCCCAGGTTCAATTCTGGCCAAGGGCATGTACCTTTGTTGCAGGCACATCCCCAGTGGGGAGTGTGCAGGAGGCAGCTGATCGATGTTTCTCTCTCATCAATGTTTCTAACTCTCTATCCCTCTTCCTCCTTCTCTGTAAAAAATCAATAAAATATATTTTAAAACATATGAAGTTAGTGTAAGGAGCCTCTGGGACAACTTCAAGCGTACCAACATCTGAATTATAGGGGTGCCAGAAAAAGAGAGAGAGCAAGATATTGAAAACCTATTTGAAAAAATAATGATAGAAAACTTCACTTACCTGGTGAAAGAAATAGACTTACAAGTCCAGAAAGTGCAGAGAACCCCAAACAAAAGGAATCCAAAGAGGACCACACCAAGACACATCATAATCAACATGCCAAGGGCAAAAGACAAAGAGAGAATCTTAAAAGCAGCAAGAGAAAAACAGTTAGTTACCTACAAGGGAGTACCCATACGACTGTCAGCTGATTTCTCAATAGAAACTATGCAGGCCAGAAAGGAGTGGCAAGAAATATTCAAAGTGATGAATACCAAGAACCTACAACCAAGATTACTTTACCCAGCAAAGCTGTCATTCAGAATTGAAGGTCAGATAAGAAAAAGCTAAAGGAGTTCATCACCACCAAACCAGTATTATATGAAATGCTGAAAAAAGAGGAATCCTTTAAGAATAGGAATAAGATGGAAAAGGTAATGATAAAAATTATGAACCACACAGTGACAACAAGTACATATCTATCAACAACTGAATCTAAAAATCAAGTGAATAAAAAATCTGTTGAAAAGAATAAACTGGTGAATATAATAGAATCAGGGACATAGAAATGGAGTGGACTAACAATTCTTGGGGTGGGGAGTGATGGGGAGTATGGGAAGAGACTGGACAAATATTGTACACCTATGGATGAGGACAGTGGCAGGGGGGTGTAAGGGAAGAGGGTGGGGTGGAACCAGGTGAAGGGGAGCTATGGTGAGAAAAAGGAGGAACTACTGTAATAATCTGAACAATAAAGATTTAATTTTTTTTTAAAAAGAAGTGAGGCTACAAAGTGCCTTCTGTCTAGCTACAATAGAATGCATGCAGGTGGTTAGGTGGGGTTATAATATATCTGGCCTTGAGGGACAGACTAAGGATATTTTATTTAATGTCATGGAAGTGGGGTGAAGGGTAGTGGAGAATTTAAACATGATTGGAGCTGCACTGGAGAAAGCTGTAAGCCTGCAAATGGGCTAGAAGTAGAGAATGAAAGAAGGAATTGGGGGACCAAACTGATGACTTTACAGACAGAATCTCTAGGATCTGAGAACCAATCAAAGTTGAAAACATGGATAAGGCTTCAAGGATAACTAGACAACTAGATTCCTCCTGTTCCTCTGATTGATATATGTCAATAGTAGTTATTCTTATTAATTACATATAATAATGATATCTAATCTAATAAAAGAGTAATATTGAAATTGACCATTTCTATGGGATGCCTAAGCCACGCCCACAAGCCAATCAGAGCGGCTGTATGCAAATTAACCCAGCCAAGATGGAGTCACGGAGCTAGAGTAAACAGCAGGCTTCCGTTGCACCAGGAGTAAACTGTCTGCCTAGGCTGGCTGGGCTTCTCCTGGCTAAGGAAACACTGTTGCAATTACAGAAGCCACGGAGCTGAAGCAAACAGCAGGCTTCCGTTGCACCAGCGATGGAGGAAACTGCCTGCCTAGGCCAGCTGGGTGCGTCTACTAAGGCAACATTCTTTCAATTATAGAAGCCACAGAGCTGAAGCAGACAGGAGGCTTCGTTACCTGCCTAGGCCTTGGCTTAAAGGAGCAGTGTATCAATTATAGAAGATAAATAGCCCCAGAAACCTGCTTCCAGCCAGCCTTGCTGGGACGTTGGGTCAATGGGAGCTGTGGGCAGCCTGAAAGCCTGAAAAGAGCCCTCAGTCCATCACCCAGGCTGCCCAGGTACCCCAGTAGGGACCCAAAACCTGAAGGGACTATGGGCAGCCTGAAAATTCCCCTCAGCTTCTCACCCAGGCTTCCCAGGCACCCCAGTAGGGACCCAAAACCTGAAGGGACTGTGGGCAGCCTGAAAATGGCCATCAGCCTGTCACCTACGCTGGCCACACCTCAATGGGGTGAGGGTCCACACTGAGGGGCTTGGCCAGCTTGCAAACAACCATCAGCCTCTCACCCAGGCTGGCCAGGCATGCCAGCAGGTGAACATCCCCAGAGGGGTCCCAGACTGTGAGAGGGCACAGGCCAGACTGAGGGACCTCCCGAGTGCACAAATTTTTGTGCACTGAGCCCCTAGTGTAATATATAAACAAATAAAATATGTTCTATAATACAATACAAATATTTATATCTCACATATAATGAGCCATTGCGCTTTGGTATATTCTATCTTGATTTTTTTGCTGCGCTCAGATTTGCATGTGTAAATATACATATAGGAAGCCACCTATTTTCTCTTCTAAAATAAGGATCATCTTCTTGATCTTCTGTTCATTTACTCTGTTCTTTTCTCCTGACCACATTCTTCTCTCAAAGCCAATGTGAACCCCTAAGGCATTTATATTTGCATTACATTACTTCCAAGTGTTTACCTTGGCCTGTATACACACACACACAAACATACACATATACACACACATACATTTTTAGACAAACTTGGCAAATGTAATTAAAGTTACAGACTATCTGGGTGGGCCCAAGCTCATCACATGAATCCTTAAAAGTGGAGAACCACTTTTTTCCCCTAGCTGGGGTCAGAGAGAGAGATTGGTGATGGAAGAAGAATCATAAAGAGGTGATGTTGCTAGCTTTGGAGTTGGAAGAAGAGGGCCACAGCCAAGAACCGTGGGCAACCTCCAGACACTGGAAAAAGCAAAGAAACACATTTTCCCCTAGAGACAGAAGGCACACAGCCGGAAGACACACAAAAGCTATGTTGGCTACCTTCTGCACTTACTGGGTGTGTGGCCAGTGGCCTGAGAACGTCACTAACCCCTATTCTCAAGGCCCTCATTGTGCCAACTAACCCCATGTCCTCTCTGACTGTATCTCCTGCTGCTCTCCCTTTGCTGGCTGTGCTCCATCAATGCGGAGAGCTTTGCTCTTCCCGGGGCACCCCAGGCAGCTTCCAGCATCAGGACCCTTGGGTTGGCTCTTTTCTCTCTAGAATCCTCCTTCCTCGTTTCCATGTGGCTTTCTGCCACAACCTCTTCAGATCGTCACTCAAATATTACCTTCTTTCTGAGGCCTTTCCTAACAACCCTGCTTAAAATTGCAGTACTCCCAAACACTCCTCTGCCATTTCACCTAACATAATACATATCTTGTTTATTTACTTACTTTGTTTCCTCCATGGAGGACATATTATAGGTACTTGATAAATATATGATGGATAAATAAATAAATTAGTGTGCACACAAATCTATAATCAGAAAACAAATATAAGCATGTCTCCCATTAAAGACATATCCTTTCACTTATAGATGGAAAATGAAGTCAAAAGAACAGTAATGGGCATGCCGTTGAACAATGATGCTGAGGCCAAGATCAATTCCTTTACTGATCTTGCTGAACCCAAGCGGATTGAAGGAGTGGAAACATGGCCCAGGGTCCCAAGAGCCAGCCCTTGTCTCCTGGACAGACAGACCCCAGAGAGAACTGGCTTTCTGATTTCCTGCCCTTCCTGCCAGCCTTGGTTTCGGCCAGCCTCTGAAAACCATCAGAACAGTTTGTCTCAGTATTTCAGTACTTCCGCTTCCAGGCCCAGGAAAGAGCAGGAAGTGTGAGGGCGTGTGAAAATTGAGAGAGAAAAAGAATTAAACCCGCTGCATGTAAAAGCGCTCAAAGACTTCCTCTGTGGCCTGTCACAGCACATGGGTTTTAATTTGCTTTCACTGTAAGCCTAGGGGGACTATTCTGAGGCAGAAACCCCAAACCCAAAATGCTAATGCTGGTACTCACTCATCCAATACAGATTTATTTGGTGACAACTGAATGCCTTTAAGAAGACAGACATGGTCCTTACCCAAGTGAGTTTACACCTCACGATGGTATAACATTAGAAAGATACACTCAGTTGGGTTCTACCTACCCAATATCCATGCTGAACTGACCGAGTTTCCAGGCAGATCCCCAAGAGGTGTCTGAAACTACGAGGAACTCTGTGTAGGATTTAAAGTATGCTTTAGAATCAAGCCAACGGAAGTTCTAGTCTTCGTTATGCCACAGTTACTAGCTAACTGTGAATTTCCTCAAGACAGGACTGTGTTTATTTCATTTACCACTCTATCCCCAGCACTTAGCACAGTGCCCAATACTCTCAACAAATACTTGTTGCCTAAGAAATCTAAACGCTCAGAGTCTCCGTTTCCTGCTCTGTAAAATGGGATTATAAAACCCACCTCAGGAAAACCTGTGGGGGTAGCATGAGGCCAAGTATATCAAGTGCTTACACGGTGCCTGCTACGTGATAAGCATTTGTTTCAATGAACTGCCGATTAGGTGGCAATGGCGGTGATTTGATAGTGGAAAAGGTTTGGTTAGCTCTGGATAAATTACAGCACGTCCCTAGCCCTAATGATTTGTTCAATCTGGAATTTCGGGTTAAGCGTGGGCTCGATGAGTTGGCTGTCGAAGTGATCCATTTCTCTCAGAAAATCCTGTTCAACTCGAGTCAGGACCTCTGGAAAGGGGAAGGCCGCGCTCTACATCCCAGCGACTGGGGTAACTGGCAGCAGAACTGAAACAGCATGACTAAGCACAGCCCATGGTGTTTCATTGCATGGGGTTGGGGGTTGCGAGGTGGACGACTGAGGTCCCACCCTCTCTGCTGCAGGGGACTGGAAAAGGAAAGGGTACCAGGCTTAATTGTGTCTGATACATGATTGTGAAGAGGAAGGGCAGGCAATTGGCACATTTCCCCGGCCTTTCCTCTGTTAGGTTCTCGACGCTTCAAAAAAAAAAAAAATGTTAAATGTCCTTTCCCTAGCTACGTATCTTCATGTGAGGCCCAGCGAAGTTTCCCTGGAAGTTTACTAGCCCGTTTCCTCAGTAGGTTTACAGGGCCACCTGCCAATTTGGCCCTGTAAATAAAGACCTAAGGCCTCTCTGGAAGCTAAGAACCCTAGGAATCCCTTAAAGCTCTGGAGGTTCAGCTCAGAATCTATTTGGTTAAGAGGTATGGGTCTCACAGCCTCAAGCCACACCATACTTTTTAGGATACTGTGGTCTTTACAGAACTTCTCACTATGGTAATTACATAAATGAGATCTCTTCCAGAAATAAAGGCAAAGAGCCCCGAGCTCGATGCCAGGGATGTGTGTGAAAGATATGTGCAAGAAGAGGATCCGAGTGGAACTGTTCACGATAATCATTTCAGAAGTGCTTGCTGCTACAGGTGGGTCTGCTGTCAGCAATCATGGTGGAAGTGGGGGAACGTCTTCTCAAAGAAACAGAAAATGCAACGACTCAAATGACTTCAAGTAATTGTCACTATTCCTGACTTTAGTCATGTGTTACCTCTTTCTCTTTTAGACACCTAGCTTTACCAGAAGGGCATCGATAAGCAGCAACAGTCTGGTTAGTAATGAGTGTTGGGTTCTCCTAACTTTTTTTTTTTTTTTGGACTCTGTGGTGGAGAAGACTCCTGATTTCCACTTCTCTAAATCACCAGCTAGTCCTCACTGTCCTTCTGTAAATCTGCCACAGTTGTGTGTGTAGTCGGGGGAGAAGGGGGTTGGGGGAGAGACATTTCAGGAACAGCTCAGAGCAAAGTACTAATTTAAAATCTTCTCCTTGTATTGAGGGCCTACTCTGTGCTACTCCCTGTGCTCAGTCCTGGAAATACAGGGGTGAGTGGGGAATAGGGCCCCCGCTCTGAGGAGCTCACAGACTGGTGAAGAACCCATGTAAGAGGCCACTATGTAAGCAGACAAACGCAGTAAAATATGGCAAGTGTGGTGACCAAGGCATGTGAAAGTAATGAGGCTGCAGAATTCAGGGCCCGCTTTTTGGAAGGTGACATTTGGATGCATCTTAAAGGGTGACTACGAGTCTACCAGTCCCAGAGCAGCACGCCAGATGCTCAGGCTCTGCTTCATGGGGGTGGGGGGGCTTTGCTTTATTAAGAAAAGCTGCCCAAGCCACATAGGAAGATCCGCAATTTCCTTCCAGAGAGCACAGTGATGCACCGCATCCTGACACCTTTATTTTAGCTTCTAGAGCTAAAGATCATTTTTCTCAACTGTCTCTTAGGTGCGCCTTTCAGTCAGCTACATCTGAGGCCACCTGTGCCACAGTTGGACTGAACACAGCGACAGACAGCCTTGCTGAAAGCGAAGTGACTTCACCCCTCCCACTTAGGTTTGAAATTGAGAAATTCAGAGATGACCACAGCCCCAGGCCACTGTGTGCAAAAATGGGAAATGTCACTCCCCTGGTCCTCCCTTGTGTCTAACCAGTAGATTGGGGAACTAAGCGGCTTGACCGTGTTGCACGTAAGCCATATGCACTGGTCCGAAGGAGACCAGTGAGCAACAATTCAATTTAGAGTTCACTGAACCCTCTGGTTTGGGAAGGAAATTGCTGGTAATCAATTGCAGCAAGCACACAGGCTGGGGGCCAGGAAGAGAAAAATCACTTTAATGGGCAAAGCAGATGTTGCTAAACTCATTGCAAAAGTGAGATGGGCACAGAGCCAGGCCTTGCATGAGAGATGCTGATCTGTTCTTCTGAATGAAGAAAACAGAGACATTTCAAACGTGGGGTTCTGCGAGGGAAGCCAGAGGTCTGTGTCCCCTTTTGGTGGAATCGATGAAAATGTACCGAACTATTCATGTCTCCCCTACCACCACAGGACTTACAGCTGTTAACATCTCACAAGGGTTTTAAGCAAATCCAGAATGCTAGCTAAAAACGATCTGGGAAGTCTTCGTTCTGTTCCAAGAAGACTGCGTAGTATAGTGGAAAGAACATGGGCTTTGGCATCAGAGCTATTTCTTCTAATCAGTTGGTTTTATCATCCGTAAGTTTCATGGCCTTGGCAAGATTCTTAATATCTCTCAGCCTGAGTTTTCTCGGCTGTGAAATGGGCCTAATCTCACTTACCATCAAGAGCAGTTGTGAGGATGAATGAAAATGTCTGAAAAGTACAATAGAACATGCATGTAGGCAGTAACCTGTTTTTGGAGCCATGGCAAGATCAGCACCATTAGGATGTGGGAGAGCTGGCTCCAGATGGGAGAGAAGATGCGGAGAGGGTGAATTTCTGGTCCGATATAACCAGCCTTGCCACCGCCTCTGAGTGGTAGATTACATCACAGGCCAGTTTCTTTTTTTATTTTTATTTTTTTGTATGTTTAGGTGGATAAAATATCTCTCAAGCATATTAAGAGTTCAGAGACTACAATACCAAGGTCCAAGGTAGATCATCCTGTGTACTAAGAACATTTTCATGAAGTAGCTTCTAGTGCAAGGCCTCTAAATAGAGTTGATTCTGATTCCCCAGATCTGAAACGGGTTTTACTTGCCTAATTCCTGCTTAGAGGAGGGCAAACCAGAGGCCCTCCTCTAAGAATCATCACAGATGCCTCTAGACCTCACAGTCTCTACCTAAAGTCATAGGTTCCCCCATGGGAATTGTTATCAACTGTCTTTAGTCCTTCCTGGAACAAGAGCGGCTCAGTATTAAACTTAATCATTCAAAACAATAAGTGCTGCTTCAATTGGCCTGTGAGAGTAAACTGTCTTTCGTTGCTCTTCACCTGAATCATGTGGGTCTCCCTCTTCTAAACATTTGGTAACTTCCTGGAGTTCAGATATCGATCTTGAACCAGTTCAAATCTGCAAACCAGAAGGCAGAAACCAGAGGATTCCGTTGCTTAACTAGTTGTGTGAACTTGAGCTATTTTTTTTACCCTTCCTAAGCTTTAGTTCCCTCATCTGTAAATCGTAGATAACAGCAGTCTCCCTCCCAGGGCTGTGTGAGGATTATGTCAGGTCAGTCCTATGAAGTGCTTAGCGCTACCGAGGCAGCTGAGTATCACAGTCCTTCTCCTGGAAACTTGTGCGCCCAGAGGAGCCAGTCCCTGCCTAAGGACCTACTGGTAGAACGTCACATTGCATTCAAGTCCCCTGAGATTTCCAAACCTCAGGCAATTACCATAAAGTGGCCACTGAAAGTTTGTTTCCACGTTGCCATCAGCTTGAGAATGTTCCTGATAAGTAAGCAGAGCTGCCGAGGGCCTTTGGCAGTGAAGTTCTGGGGGCTGGTGAGAGAGGATGTTTACCAGAGCGCAGAGGCCAGGTCCTCAGCTGAGAACATTTTGGCCCAGAGCGATCCCGGAGAAGGCATTTTTGCCAAGCACAGACTCCATTCTCAGGTCCTGAAGTCAGTGTTAGAAACTAAACAAACCTTCCCGGTTCACATTTGTTTACTTTTGGCAAAATACAACTTCCTGTTTGAAAGGAAAGGGTAGTAAAGCTTTCTATAGTCCTCTTGGACATGAAGTCTCTCCGTAAAACAATTGGTTTGTTAAGCCTAAACGAATCAAATGTACACAATGGGGATCTCCCTTCCCCTCAAAAAATGTTCACGTTTTAATGAGGAAAGCGCTCAACAAAACCAAAACAAATATTTTTTCAACTGTTGGCCCATGAGGATTGTTTAGGCCATTTCTTCTCCTGAGAGCCAGAAAAACAGACATCAGGAGGGAGCCAAGTTCCATGTGCTGTGTCAGAGAAGTCACTCCGACACACTTGGGGGTTGAGATTTCGGTTACACAGAAAGTCAGAAAGTTTAAGTTCCCACAGCCACTCAAACCACATTCCCCAGCATGAGCACAGAACCACCGGGCCTTTCATTACATGACTGCGTGCACAGCCACGGCGTGCAGGATCCTGAGCTCCCGGGGATGGGCCCATGTCCTGCCCTCGGGTTTGAAAACTGACAACCGTGCACAAATCTACCACAAATAAGCCTTTTATAAGGATCCTGGGTAACTTACTGGAGGGAGGGGGTGTGTGAAGCAGTTTCTGTAATTTTTAAGCATCTAGCAAAGTTAGCATAAATACTGGGCTTATTTGTAATCCCAGTGCTCTCTATAAATCTTGGCTCTTTTTGTCATAAAATATTAAATTTGTGCCCTAACCAGTTTGGCTCAGTGGATAGAGCATCGGCCTGCAGACTGAAGGGTCCCAGGTTCGATTCTGGTCAAGGGCATGTACCTTGGTTGCGGGCACATCCCCAGTGGTAGGTGTGCAGGAGGCAGCTGATTGATGTTTCCCTCCCATCGATGTTTCTAACTCTATCCCTCTCCCTTCCTCTCTGTAAAAAAATCAACAAAATATATTTTTAAAAAGAGAAGCAATTTGTTAAAATATATATATTAAATTTACATATATATATATATATATAATTTGTAAAGGATCTTAAAAATCATCTGGTCAACCCTTCTGCACCCACCTACACACAGACACATAAAGAATATAGATAAAGACTATAGAGATGTTTCATCCCTGGATTATAAACCTCTTGCTTCTTAGGACAAGAACTATTTTAATGATCCATATAGTATAAGGTGACTGTCCCGATTTTTAACAATTTGTCCCATGTCCCGCAGCGTTTTTAAAAAGTCCCAATTACTCTTTGTAATATTTTAAGTAATAATAAAAGAAAAAGAAAGAACAGCCCCGGTCAATGGTATACCACTTTAAATCTGGTCACTTTAATATAGTACCATCAACACAGTAAGGACTCAGGAAGAAAGTGCTGAGCGAACACATTACAGACTTGTCCTAGTCTGCAAAGTCAGGAACATAGACGCCTCCTGGTCACGGTTCTATGTGCTCCCATAACCCTGCCTCTCCAAGAGATTGTAAACTCCTTGGGAGCTGAGGAAGTTACTTACTGTTCTTTTTCACTATCCTCTCTGAGGCATTAAACTTGCAAGCATGAGTGAGGGAATATTTGGAATGAGCACGGGAACTAATGAATGCTGAGTAGATGCAAACAATTACATAAGTGAGATAGCTGACTGTCTTTCTTCTGTGATTTCAATATTATCCTGCCTGAAAGGGGACATTCTTTTCTTCTCTAGGATGTTAGATCTAAAGAGAAGTAGATTTATGCATATACAATATACTCCTCTGATCCCTCCTCTTTGATGTTGGTACAATTTTAAAATAAGAATGTCAACTATGACAGAAGATGTCACCCTCCTCCACCCCTGCTACAATACGGCCAGTTCTCTACCTACAAATCAAAGCAAACCAAGCCCTACTTAAACCTGTAATAAAAATGGGTCCATCTTGGCCCCAGAGGCCCTTCTATTTGGCTCAAACCTACCTATCCTTCTTACCTGCAACGACTCTACCAAGTGAGCTTTTTGGACTTAGTGAGCTGTATCATGACTTTGTGCTCATGGCTACGCTGTGGCCTCTGCCTGGTATATACTTGTATTTCATTATCTCTATGATTACCAAAACCATTACCATCACCACAGCCACCTCAACACTACTGCCACCATCATTTTCATCACCCCCGCCCTCACCCATCACCACTTCCATTCAAAATCAACGTCACCACCACTACCACCACTGCCCCTCAACCACCATTACCGTCCAGTAACTACCACTTCACCACTTCCCCTTTAAACTTGCAAAAAGTCTTCCTCCCTTAAGAGCCAGCTCACATGGAACTTCCTAAATCCCTCCAAAATTTAGTGCTAAGGCCCTCTCTGCATTCCAACAATCACTACCTTTCTGTAGTTATTATCCTCATATATAGACAAACTACCCACATTAGAATAAGAGTTTCATGAAATTAGGTATGTTTTTTGTCTTTTACACAACTGTATCCAAAGGATGTGGCATATAGCAATTGCAAATTAAATATGAATGAATATATGAATGGATGGATGATCAGGGTTTGGCCTTCTAGCCCAGGGCTACACTTCCCTCCCATAGACCCATATAGCAGGACATTAGCACTTCATGCCAAAGACCAATGTAGGAGAATTCGAGAATCAGCCAATGCCATGACTGTGGGTCAACATGTAGCTATTTCCTCTTTATTTCACCCCAGCAGCCACCATGACCTCATCCCAGCTCTGGGAACACTCCGTTCTTTCCTGTTCAGCTTCTGATATAAGCCCTTGGTATTTCTTGGTCAAAGCTACCCTCTCTACCTGAACCCTAACTCAACAAAATTCTTAAATTCTTAGATTTTGAACCATCTTTTCTTTAATCTGTCTGGCTTATATTAGGTCTTATGAGCTACAGCCAACTCATGCTCTTAAAAAGTCTTCCCTTTGGCCAGATAATGTATTTCATTCTGGTGTTCAATGAGCCTTTCAACCTGGGATTGAGCCCACTTTCCCTTTTTTTTCATTTTTCCAAACCAGCTCCCTTTTGCTGAACACCATCTTTTTTTCTATGACCACAGTGAGCACAAATCATCATTGCCAAACATTATGGAGTATCGCCTCAAGGTCAAGTGCTGTGCCTGCTATGGGGAATTCCAAAGGACAGACAGAACCCCAGTCCCTGGAGACCAGAAGTCTCAACACAGAAAGTGTCCAAACACAAAAAGAGAAATAACCCCCAATGCAGGATATATAAAGTGCCAAGTGGGTGACATATAGCACCAATGTGCCATGCAAAAATGAGGTAGACCCGAGAAGCCCACTTTCCTGGCAGTGTTTTGCCAGCTGATTCTCCCCACTGGCCATTCCTTATAGTGCATTTTATAGCAATTATTCCTCTCTTGCCTCTAAAGGTTGACATGCTCTAGGTTTGGTTTAGCCCTGGGCCTTCTTCTCTTCCATCTCTATACTTTCCTGCTCTGGTAAATCTCATCCATTCACATGACTTAAATACCATCTCTGTGCTGACAACTGCCAGATTTCTATCTCTATTCCAGACTTCCTTAAAGACAGGGCTGTATAATCAACTATTTTGTTAATATACCACAAAGATGTCTGTAAGACATCACAAGCTTAACATACTCAAAACTGAAGTCTTGGATTCTATATCCATCTGCCTCGCTGTCTCACAAACACATAGGCACACACACATACCTATACAAACTCATGCATGTACTGATGCACACAACCCCCATTTAAATTATGTTCCTCACCCAGGTTTCCATTTAAATAGTTGTTCAGGGAAACAAAACTAAAATCATCTTTGATTCTCCTTCACTGCTTCCCCTACATCCAGTCAAGGTGTCCTAAAAGGAATAGCTTATATCAGTTCAGTTAGATGATTTTGGACAAAGCATTTAACCTCCCCATGCTTCAATCTCCTCATCTTTAACATGGAAAATGTATCACTTACAGCACTGGATGCAGGGAAAGTGAAATATCACACACAAAAATACCTAGCACACAATAAGAAATACAGTAGTAGTTTATGTTTCCTAGCTTTTACCACATGCCAGGATCTAGGTTATATGTCTGGTACACATTCCATTCAGTCTGCTCACAAGCCTATAAGATAGGTACTATTTATTTATTTACTTATATTTTATTTATTTCAGAGAGGAAGGGAGAGGGAAAGAGAGAGAGAAACATCAATGATGAGAAAGAATCACTGATCGGCTGCCTGCTGTATGCCGCACACTGGGGATCAAGCCCACAACCTGGGCATGTGACCTCCTGGTTCATAGGGTGACCCTCAACCACTGAGCCATGCCAGCTGGGCAAGATAGATACTTTTTAAATTGTCTATAATTGTTCCCATTTTGCAGATGAGAAACTGAGGCTTAATGAAATTAAGGTGTTTTTTTTCAATTTCATAGAGTTTGGTTTGGAACAGAGGTAGTCAGATTCATGAGGCTGTGTTATGAAGTAACAGTCAACAACCATAATACTTACAGCAGCTTTTCTATTTTGAGGGCTTGCTTGATGATGGACACTGTTATTAAAACTTTGGCTAATTTAATCCTTATGTCAATCCAATGGGACAAGTACCACTTTATAGACTGGGACACTGAGATGTGGAGACTCTAAGTGCCATCATCTCTCTGCTATCTTTTTTAAAGCTGACTTCTTAGAGCTGGCTTCAACTTCTCAGGTAGTTTCTCTAATGGACATTAGGAGCCTATATAATTAATGGTCTAATGAATCCTTCTGAAACATAGGAAAAGAATTATCCTCTAAAAGGAGAACTCCCATAGGAGGGGCATTCAGCTACAGGCCCTGCAGCTCACCCCCTGAATATTCCTCTAAGGCACTCCTTCTTCTCCATCCTACCTTGACTGCTCTAGTTTGGACCATTTGTCTCCCCATAGCCTCCCCCCTAGTCCCCCTCCCCCAATCCGACCACCCTTGAACCCACCTACTAAAATGACTCCAGCATGACCTGCAGAATAAAGTCCATAGCATCACATTTGTTTCCAGCTCATTTCCGAGCTTAAATGATATATTCTAACAGCAGATTGCTCATAGGTCCTCTCACCCATATTATTGTTTTCCACTGTTGTGTCTTTTTGCATGGTCTCTCTTGCATCTCTCTGCATGTAACGGGCTCCTGTTCTTCCTTCCCTGCACAGCCAGGTTAATCACCATACCTCTCTCCAGACTCCTAATACATTCTGCATTCTTAGTACATTAAGTCGAAGGTATCTGTTTATATGTCTATCTACCCACCATGCCATACATTTCCTGAGGATTTTATTCCTACGTATCTGTTTCCATGATCCTTTGTACAGTGTGTGACATATAGTAAGCACTCATGATTGTCTGTTGAAGAACTGAACCAAAGTCAGGAGACTAGAGATTGTAATGGGCAGTATCTAATTGTATTATGTTGTTAGCTATAATTAACATTCAGTGAACTCTTCCAAGTTTGAATAATTCTATTAGGCAGCTAACTTGAACCATTAGCTCTTCTAAGCAATTTACCTCATTCAATCTTCACCTGTGAGTTAGGTGCCGTTACTGTCCCCACTTTACAGATGCAAAAATTGAGAGCAATTGGGCAACTTTCTCAGGGCCACAGACTTCGTAAGTAGTAGGGCTGTGGTTTGAATCTGATTCCAGGGTCAAGTTCTTAGCCAATGACTACAAGACTATAATGCCAACCGAATAACATGTGTCCTGAACTCAAGGCAGGAGCTGCCAGTGCTGCATACATGGGGGTAGAAATAAGGGCACATCTGTGTGAGGAGATGAACCAAGAGAGATTTGTGATCAGCATAAATCGTCAGGGCATTGTTGGCGTCAAGATGAGAGAGTCAACTGGCCCGCACATCTACAAAATGCGGCGTTGGTGATATGCCACGTCTACCTGAGCTGCTGTTTAGCAGGTAAAGGCCTTAGATTCAGACAAACCCAGGCTTGACTCTCAATTCCATTCACTTCAGCGGCAAATGAATGCTCTCCAAGCCTCACTAGCCTTATTTCTAAACTCGAGACAATGATATTTAATTGGTTTTGAGAATTAAAGAAAATAATGTAAGCTAAATTCCACATTCAGCACAGGGGGTCCTTCTGCTCCAGCTAGCGCCTCCGCCCTGCTCCACTCACCTCTCCTGCTGTCTGTCCATGAGCAGAAACGCACTGTGTGAGGCCAGGCCAGGATAATGGAAAATTATGTCATGAATGATGAAACTCTTCTCACTCCCTTCTTTACCATATTTTTTATGAGGAAATTTTGATCTAGTCAAGAATGCAGCAGTTGAGTATGGTGAGGAATATTTGTACACCTTGACTCAACTGTACTAATGAAAAAATAGCTAATATTTCTTGAGTGTTTATTGTGTTCCAGAATCTGCTTTGACAGCTTTTTACATATATTATTTTAGTTTATATTCCAGATAACCTTATAAAGTAAGTACAATTATTATCACATTTATAACCAAGGAAACACAACATGAGAGATAGTAAGTAACTCACCCAAAGTCACACCGCTAGTAAAAAATAAAATTGTGGGTTTTGTGTTGTTTTTTTTCCCAGCTGGTGTGGCTCAGTGGTTGAGCTTCGACCTATAAACCAGGAGGTCAGGGTTTGATTCCCAGTCAGGGCACATGCCCAGGTTGTGGGCTCAATCCCCAGTAGGGGGCCATGTAGAAGGTACCCTATTGCGATTTGTCCTCATCATTGATGCTTCTCTCTCTCTCTCTCTCTCTCTCTCTCTCTCTCTCTCTCTCTATCTCTCTCTCCCTCCCTCCCTCCCTCCCTCTTCTCTGAAATCAATAAAAATGTATTTTTTAAATGTTTTTAACCTTAAATGTGATAAAGTCTGCACTAATGCTCTTAACATAGAACCTTCTACTACACTCTAATGTCAACTGCTTACTGACTTCTCTATAATAAATCTGCTCAAAGGGTCCTTGACATCAGATTGTGTGACCATATCTGAGAGTCCCTCCATCTTTTTTAAAAAATATATTTTACTGATTTTTTTACAGAGAGGAAGGGAGAGGGATAGAGTTAGAAACATCGATGAGAGAGGAACATTGATCAGCTGCCTCCTGCACACCCCCTACTGGGGATGTGCCCGCAACCAAGGTACATACCCTTGACCAGAATCGAACCTGGGACCTTTCAGTATGCAGGCCGACGCTCTATCCACTGAGCCAAACCAGTTAGGGCCCTCCGTCTTTTGAGACAGATTCAGAAAGACAAACTCTTCCCAGGCAGCCCTTTCTGTTATAAAACCTGCACCAGCTGCTTAAAATGAGCGAGAGGAGCGTGGACCAAACACCCCAGTGGCCTGCCCTGCCCTGGGTGGGGAGCTGCCCAGACCTGCATCTCTTTAGGCCGCCCCCTGCTGGTGTGGGCAATACTCAAGTCCAAAGCGCCTCCGCCAAGTACTATGACGTGTCAAGAGAAGAGTTATCAGACATGAAGTCCTTTCCTGACACCATGTTTGGGATTTACTTTGAGGGCGTCAATTAAATAGCAACAGCATTTTAGAAAAGTACAGTGCCAAGACACCTGGCAGGGCTCTGAACCATAACCAGCATTGCCCATCACCTAGCTGCAGGCACCCAGACTGAAGAATGAATGAAAGTGCTGGTAATGTGCACTCTCAATAACCCGATGAAGAAGAAAAATACAAGACTAGGTTCTGCTTAGTTCATAGTTAGCATGTGCCAGGGCACTGTAATTTGCATTATTTCATTTAACCGACTCTGTGAAGTCAATACAGACATGAAAACTGAGGTCTAGGGAAGGTATGCAACTTTCTCAGTGTTAGCTAATGACAGGATTTCACCTGAGGCGGTCTGACACGCTTACTCTTTACTATATATCTTTGTGCTACACTCCAGGAGAAAATGAGGTAGCTACCATCTAGGTCTTCAACATGGCCCCATGCAGCCATTTTCACCAAAGACATACAGGTCTCCCACATGGATGCTCTGTGCTAACCCATTTCAGTTATATTTCCCCCCTGCCTGCTGTGGTTCAGCTTTCACATTTTTTAAAGGAGTCCTTTGCTGGAGGAAGACCCACAAACACCACTGAATAGTGGCAGTGGTGGGAATCCATGATGAGCTACTGGGGATTTTTGAGTGGACAGCTCCTCGGTCCCCATTTTGAATGGTGGTGATGCCCTGGATTACTCCCAGAAGGAGTGATGCTTTCCATGAGGGAAATCCTTCCCAGCATTTCTCTAAAATTAAGATGGTTTTTCTGAATTTCAAATCCCAAGAAAAGTTGGTCAAGAAATTGAGAAAATAGGGAAAATTATTCTAATTACACCATGAGAAATAAAGCCTGGCAATCACGGAGAGACATTACTGGTTTGAAGAAATCTACTGACATCAAGTAGAAAGCAAAAGCAGAACAGCTGGCATGTGCAGCCCAGGGTTGATGCCAACATTTCAGGGAAGTGGGACAGGCACCCATGGAAAAGAGGCTGCTCCAATCCAATCAGTTGATCTTGCGTGTAGCTGTTGTCATGTTGTAAGTGTGTGTTCGTGGCCCTCCTGGCTGTCAATGGTGAATCATTTTTGAAAAAAAGAAAGTAATATTAATAAATATATATGCATATATACTGTACTCTATAAATAAAATCCTATTAGAGGTATATTAAAGAATAAAAAGTTTGGGAAGTAAATCAAGTCCTTAAATTGGCAATTTCAACATGGGATTTTGTGTTATGCTGTCAGCCTAGCCTGGAGAACCAATGATACATTATTCAAATACTACCCAATGATGTTTGCTGGCATTTTCAAGCATTTGAATATTTGCAATAGTCTACGTTCTTTGCAATTGATACTACACTTAATGGTTTTTATTTATTAAATACATTTTCTTAGGTATCCATGACAGCAAGTAAAGAATCTGAAAAATGTTGAGGTATTTTTAAAATAACTTAGGATTAGGGTATTTTTAAGAATTCTTGGGAGTTCTGATTTCTCATCGTTGAATCCCAAAGATGAATATCTGTTGGAAATTTGGAAACACTAGAATTCTTAAGTTAGATGATTGGAATGGAAAAGGTAGAGTATACTTTTGCATACAGAAACGCCTATTCTTTATAGCTTTTGGCAGCAAAAGCACCCACGTTAGCCACTAGCTAATTGTTAACATGTCGCTGCTGGTGTGGGCTGTCAGGCAAGAGATTTGGGACCAGCTAAAAATGTGAGAGTGTGTGCACAGTGCGGGGCACAGAATTCACTCTGCTTGCCATGAAGCAATGCCATACCGTTGGAGCATTCATTTCTAGGCTGTGGGTGGCACTTCAAGGACCAATGAAAATAAGATAAAGCCAAACCTAAGTCCAAATGAAAGAAGAACAAGCTCTATTTTCCAGAGACAACATGTGAATCTCAGACAACATTTTCCACTCAAATTTGTGCCTCAGTAGATGAGAGAAAGGAGTCAGAACCTACCATGAGCTATAAAATTGGAAAAAATTAAGACCCCTTGAGGAACATTCCACAGTTAGTGAGCATTAAAAGCTCCCTGAGAACCTGCCTCCCCTGACATGCTCCTCTTCTCCCTTATTTTTGTGCATCCCCATTTATGGCAAACACTGAGCTTTAGAATACCTTGTCATAGCCCACTCCTCTATATGGGAAGTGCCTGTTCTTTAAGAAAGGAGAGTACTCACATCATGTTTTCTATATGAGTTTTTCTTATGCATCTTTTGTACCCCACTGGGCTTGGACAGGCCACCCACGCACTTATGTTCTTGTATAGAGAAGTAAAAATGCAGAAAAATAGATAGATCTTGCAAAAATAACTTAGTTTAAGGACAATAATTTATCAAGAAAAGGTCACTGTTTTAGGTTTTGGTCTGTGCATTTACCGAATGTCCTCATTTACAAATGTATCCCACTCAGAGAGTTAACTGTTAAAGTTCTTTGTTCAGCTACTACACCAAAATGGAACTTTTGAAAAACAGGTTATCGTGCTCTGGCTAATGTGGCTCAGTTGGTTGAGCAACATCCCATGAACCAAAAGGTTGCTAGTTCAATTCCTGGAAGGGCACATGCCTGGGTTGCAAGCTCAATCCAGGTAGGGGATGCGCAGGAGGCAGCCAATTGATATTTCTCTATCTCCCCCACCTCAAAAAAAAAATCAATAAAAGTACTTTTTTTTAGAAGAAAAAGAAAACTAGTTATTTTGGGGCAAATTTCTCAATAGATTCAGTGTGAGCGTTACGTGCAATTTTCATTTTATTTTATTCCATTTTGTAAATAAACTCAAGCATTCTCTAGGAAAGATGTGGTGGTGTCACTTTTTTAGAAAGGAACAACATCCTTTACAACACAGTCTCCAGTTGCAGTAGCAAGGCAGGCCTCAATGTGGTATTTATTCTGTGGAAAATGTGAAATCCTTGGAAGGTTGTTTTAACATGCAGTATTTTTGTAAGATAAATTTGTCTCCTGAATGGAATGATATAGTCACCTGTCAGCCAACAGTTGGCCCATTACCAAAAGCACTTATCTTCAAACCTCTTCTTTGGTTTAGTCAGGCTGCAACGCACTATTGTATAGATTTCGAGGAGGTATAGAACTTGATGGAAGCAAAAGACTTAGTGAATCAATGGGTGAATAAACAAGTCACCAAGGCTCTCTGAGCCCCACTTTTCTCATCAGTAAATTGAAAATGAAATACCTGACGCATAAGAATGCTCAGCAGGGTGCCTGTCGTACAATCCTTAGCTCTCCAAAAGTTGGGCAGTATAATCATCATCACCACCACCACCCACTACCACCAGGACCACCATCATCATCACCACCACCACCACTGCCACCAAGACCACCAGCACCATTGTCACCACCACCACCAGCTACCAGGACCACCAGCATCATCACCACCCACTACCATCAGGGCCACCAGCACCATTATCAACACCACCACTACCAGCAAGACCACTAGCATCATCATCACTACCACCATCACCACCAGAACCACCAGCATCATCATCACTACCACCACTACCACAGAGACCACTAGCATCATCACCACCACCAAGACCACTAGCATCATCATCACCACCACCACTACCACCAGAACCACCAGCATCATCATCACCACCACCATTATCACCAGGACCACCAGCATTATTACCATCACCAAGACCACTAGCATCGTCATCACCACCACCACTACCACCAAGACTACTCTCATCATCATCACTACCACCACTACCACCAGAACCAGCAGCAGCAACATCACCACCACCATTATCACCAGGACCGCCAGCATCACCACCACCACCAGCATTATCACCACACCACTGCCACAAGAACCATCAGCATCATCACCAGCACCACTGCCACCAAGTCCACCACTATCCATCACCAGCAGACACAGCAGCAGCGCAGCATGCTGCCCACATCAGGCCTCCAGAGCAGGCCTGACTGCCCAGAATTTCTTGAAATTCACTCCACAGTCTGCTCCTTATTACTCATCATAGGTATCCTCAAGTTGCTCTTCCCCAGCATGGATAAGATCCAATCAGGAGCAGGCTCTGGGGAAATCATTAAGAAGACTGAAGGCATTGACCAGGAAAACAAATTGCGTGTTAATTCAAGTACAATGACCAATCTCCAGAATATTTAAATTGATTGGACACCTTTTGTGTTATTTAAGTGTTTCTTACAGATGCTAATCCACCTCACTGGGACCCCTTTACAAACAACAACTGCCAACAAATATTCTTGGTTAAATCCACCTTAAAAGAATTATTCAGAAATGGGTGTGCCCTGTGTTCCTCTGAGAACCAAGTTAAGATCATTTGTTCCCCACTCAGTTCATCTTTTACCCCCAAATACATTCTTTGGGAGCAATCTTTCTCTTTAGAAGTTCCTCTCTTGGGTTTTAGAGAGATTTTTTGGCTTGAACTCTTCTAAAATTAAAGCCAACTGCTGTTGCTCTCAGATGCAGCGATATTTCACTCTGGCCAGAGCTGACTATCACAGAAACATCCCAAACCACATAAGTTCTTATTGTTTAAACTGTCTTAAGCAGCTGTTAAAACATACCCGAAGATATCAAAGCCACTCTAATTAACTTCCTGCTTCTCTGGGACTTCAAAGTCTTTCAGAAAGTTTTAAATAGGGTTTTTATAGAGAA
Organism: Murina feae; assembly: GCA_004026665.1. Classification (NCBI taxonomy): domain Eukaryota; kingdom Metazoa; phylum Chordata; class Mammalia; order Chiroptera; family Vespertilionidae; genus Murina; species Murina feae. The sequence continues at coordinate 4,405 of PVJC01021907.1, read as the reverse complement.
TTTGACCTAATATTTAAAGAAAATTCTGCAAGCTTGCCCAAGAAACTCCAACTTCTTCCCTTTTCCATACCCCCTTCACTCCCTATCCCACAAAATCTTAGAATTATGCGACGAGCAATGAGGATTGAGGAGAAAATTTTAAATCTGTCATAACCAAAAGCTGGATCTCTTTATGCACCGCCCATGCTACTTCTCAGGTTGGTAGTTGACATCCTGCCTGAATGGCTAGCCATGCCCAAGTCCTTCCCAACCAGCAACCTTTCCCCAGCTTTCAAGACAGCTCCACTGCACCTTTTCTGGGACATGGCCTTGACTCCCGCGCTCCCTTCTCTGGCGCCTACACAGTTCCCACATCTCTACTTGGCCTTAATCACAACGAATTGGAATGTACCATTTATATGTCTGTCTCCCTGTCTAGACTGTGAGGTCCACAGGGCAGGAACTGTTTTTATAGGAAGCACTGTGCTCCCACAGCCTCACAAAGGGTTCTACACATCTATGGTCAATATAGGTCTGATAACCAACTGAATTGCAATTCATTCTGGGAGAAGTAGGATTGTATTTTAATTGATCCTTTCTTTCCTTCTTTTTATTTTTCTCCTTAGCCTTTCTACAGACATCATAACAAAGGCATTGTACCTAGTGTTCACTGCTCTGAGAAATAGTGTTATAAAAATAGTCAAAACTTTTAAATAAGGCACACACACAAAAAGTTAACATATCTTTTCAGCATCACCCGAGTCCCTTTCTGGGAATATACATTTAGTTCGTGTCATTGTTTGCTATTGACTAAAGGTCCCTATCTTAGTAAAGTTGTCCATTCTCTTACACATTTTTGCCCAGTAGAGATGCAAATAATTTCTGTCCAGTGGAACAGATAATCCCTAAGATTTATGGCCTTGTCAGACATTAACCAGTTTATATCTGACCCAGGAATCTCATCCTAACATTTCTTTATTTAATTGACTGTAAATATCCTCATTTGATAAGTAGTTTCTGAGCAGGCCATATGTAACATCTTACTGGTTCCCTCATTAATTAATGAATTAAATAAAATCTTTGACTTATGTTTCTTTTACATTTCTCTGAGGATTAAAAATGTACTATTTTGTTTTGTTTCGTTTTGTTTTTCAAAATATTTTTTTAACACCAGATGTAAAACAGATTGACATGTAGAACAAAAAGGTCAATAGGGTAGGTTCCATGGAGCAGAAGAGCGCCCTGGGCAGGAATAGCTCTGCTAAGAATTTCCTAAAAACTCTCTCTTACAAATGGGGACAATATGCTAAGCTCCCTGTCTCCCATAATCAAATGGGAAGATTTAAAGAATTTTGGGCCCTAGCTGGTTTGGCTCAGTGGATAGAGCATAGGACTGGGGACTGGGAGGTCCTGGGTTCAATCCCTGTCAAGGGCACATGCTCGGGTTTTGGGCTTGATCCCCAGTAGGGGGTGTGCAGCAAGCAGCCAATCAATGAACGATGCTCTCTCATCATTGATGTTTCTTTCTTTCTCTCCCTCTCCTTTCCTCTCTGAAATCAATAAAAATATATTTTTTAAAAAAAGAATTTTGGAAAAGTCTTAAGCACCAGTACCCCCAACCCTAGGAAGCACTTGTTATAAAGGAAGGCCAGCTTTTGCCCCAGAAAACAATGATGGGGTGGGGGGAGAGGGGAGGGGAAATGGGGAGGAGAGAGGGGGGAGGGAAGGGGAGGGAGGAGGGACAAGATATAAAAGTGATACCATTAGCATTAGTTAGTTATTAGTAAAAGGAAAGGAGCAAAAGGAAGGCCAGACATTATAGTCATGTCATTTGGGCAGCTTCACCAGGAAGCTACTTTACACTCCCCCAAGGAACCACTGGCCCATTCCCTGCAGATCCCTGGGGTAAGGGACTGAGCAAAGGAGAGATAGACAAATGCATTGTAAAGTTGGTGTGACTAGGGAAGGTGCCTGTCAGTCAAACCTGGGAACAGAGATCATTGGCCAGAGTAAGCAGGGCCAATTGCAAGCCTGGGGAAATTTGGGGACACCCCAAACAAAGTAGTTCGCTCTCTCCCTTGGCTTCCCTGCACTGGCCCGTGTTCCCTCCAAGCTATGTGGCCCTGAAGACGCCACACTCAATGGACTCATGGACTGCAGCAGGGAACACAAGCTAAGCTAGCCCGATGCTGATCTGAACTCTGCTCCAACATGGAAAGGAAATTCTGGACATGGCTCTGATTCTAGCTGACGCCACAGCTACACTTCTTCCTTGGGGCGGGGGGGGGGGCGGGGAGCGCAAGGAATGCGGGATAAAGGAAAACGGGACCTTGAAAACTCAGAGGTTGGATTCCATAGAAATAAAACTTTCTACAATATCTCATCCTCCCATGGGAGTCACAGAAAATTCCTTTTCTCAGGATATCACAAGAAGCCCACTCCCACTAGCAACCAGTGGAGACGAGGACCTCTCCCCACTGATACCAGGAGACTAGAATGAACACAGATAGGAAGGAGCTACTGCCATCTCCAGATTAAGCCACTATCGCCGCTTGCCTGCACATTAGACAGGCCTTCTAGAGCGTCTGCCCCCATCCATTCTGCACACAGCAGCTGGTGTGCTTTCAAAACTAGGAGAGAGATAATGTCACACCCCTGCTTCAAGCTCCTCAGTGGCTTTCCAACACTCTCAGGATAAAATTTAAGCTCTATATTTGGGACTACAAGATGCTATGTGATCCAGCTCCATGGCTAACTTTCCAAGCTCATCTCACCCCCACTCACTTTGCTCCAGCTCACCCAGGGCCGAGCAAATTAGCTTTCTCACCTTAGGGCCTTTGCACTTGTTTCTTATGTCTAAAACTTCCACCTCCATCCCACTTTCTCCACGTTACTGGCCTTTTCTTTTGGTGTTAACTTAAATCTCACCCTCCCAAAGAGACTTCCCCTGCCCACCCTCCTTATGTCTACCATACTGCTCTCTCTCTCATACCCTGTTCTTTTCCTGTATAGTACTCCCCATAATGTGAATGCGTATTGTCTGTCTCCCCAACCAGACCATAAGTACTATATCAGCAGAGACTGTGTCTCTTGTGTTTGCCTTTGTGCCTAGCACATAGTAGGTACATATTTGGTACATTATTTGTTGAATTAATGAGAGTAAAGACATGAGAAACATAGTTGGCACCAAGTCTGTACACATTTCTGAACAAGACCAGTACAGGCCCCATCCCTTAATCTTGAGCAAAAGTTTCAAAAGACTGTAGCCAAGAAGAAAATTTTCCAAGCTCACAAGGCACCAACTCAGAGCCACTTTCAAGAACAGCAATGCTTTGTCTCAGCAACTAGTAATAACAGGTCTCCTCACCAGGCACTTCATTTCATAACTCGAAGACATGGAATGTCTTCAGGAAAAGAGAACAGCCCTTTCTTCCAAGAATTAGATGTTACCCAGAAACTCTACTGCATCTGTACCCGAGGGCTAGGTTTGAGGCAGATGAAAGAAACAACCAATTGGAATTCAGGAATATTTCAACAGCAAAGGGAGAGGAAAATCCCAGAGGCCTCACAGACCCCACCCTGTTGGCTTCAGGGCATCAGATTACATGGCTCCCTCTAAACTAGCCTGTTTCCTAATCAGAGCCCAAGGATACAGCTCCATTTCCTGGGGTTTAGGGTTTTACAGTCTGTGATTGCTCTTTTCAGGTACTCCAACTACTTGTGCAAAATTCCCTGGTCACCTTCAAGATTCCCCCCATAGGCCCCTGGGCTGCACTGATTCAGCTCCAGGCCTCCTGAGAAAAGCTACCTTCAACAGGAGATGCTCCTTAAGAGCTGCTGGTTGATGGAGTGTTGTCTGCTTTCTCGTTTTTCATGTCAAGGATACCAAACAGCAGCAAGAGAGGTCATGGCAGCAAAATGTGTTTCCTAGAAAGGTGTCTGGTGGGGAAAAGGCCAAAAAAAAAATGTAGTTCATCATGCAGCTGGCCCCAAAAGATTTGCCTTGAGATTGGACTCTGCTGGAAATCAGTCCCTGGAAGTGCCTCTAAAAGGTATGTGGCCACTCTGGTCAGATGGCTCAGTTGGTTGGAGCATCTTCCCAAATACCAAAAGGGTGCAGGTTCAATTCCCGGTCAGGGCACATATCTAGGCTGTGGGTTCAATCCCTAGTCGGGGTACATATAGGAGGCAACCAATCAATGTTTCTCTCACATAAATGTTTCTCACTCTGTCCCTCCCTTCCTCTCTCTAAAAAAAAGTAATACATTAAATTAATTAATTTATTAAAAGGCACATGACCAACTATGATACTGAGGCAGAGTGCGAATCACCTCACAATCCGAGATAGGTTTATGATGGGCAGAGAACACCAGTCTGCCGGATTTTCCTTTTTCAGATGCCAAAGGTGCTTTTCTCCACACCAGCC